>OVAN01001442.1:0-41011 GCA_900406275.1 Anastatica hierochuntica
GCGATCTTGGACGTTGATTTCGAGATGACCATTTTTGACACCAACAATTACTACATGGTTGCATCTTTTGACGTGGATTCGTGACCCTTGCTCTTCTCTAGTTAGGAAGAATTTCTTGATTCATTCATGTTTTCTTTTGTTTTTATTGAAATCTCTCACCTACTTCTAGCGTCAAATTGTTTAGGGTTTTTTGAGTGATTCTTTGTAAGAGAGAAAACATGAACAAAAGATGTAAAGGATTCTTTTATTGATATGTCAAAAAATCAATTACAATGAATTAGTATTGAGTAATGATTTTCGGATCCTTGAATTAGGGTTCTTCCCTTTGAATTATAGTATTCGAATAAGATTACTTGCATATCTTTTATGGATAACTTCTAGTTTCGAGTCCATCAATACAATAAGAAATATTTCCATAAATCTATAAGGCAATTGTCTTTATCTCTAAAATTCAAACCATATAACGGTGAATATTCGCTCAGCCTTGGCTAATGGCTTTGGCGTAGCTACGTGCCCTTGGCTAAGGTTTTGGTAAACACATTCAACCAAAGGGTTATCTATGAACCCCTGATCTAGGTAAAGCTAGACTCTAAGGGATAAAATTACCCCCAACAAAAATTTTGTTTCTTACATTACATAATAAAAAACCTTGGGAGATTCGTTCTATATCAATTTTACAATCTCATCACTTTTAGTCTCCACATTCAACAATTTCAATTTAGTAAATTTGAATATATGAATATTGATAACCTCAAAAGATTATTATCAGTGTTGCTGGAGCCATCTCGTTCCTATTCTAAGCTCGTGTTGTGTAAAATTTCTGTAATGCTTCTAAAGATTCTTGCTTCACATTGTAAATCTTTTTATTTTAATCAAAGAAAACCCTTTAACAAACCTAAAAGAAAAGAAAAATGATAATTCCAAAAGAAAGTAGACATCTTTTAAATGATAAGAAATTTCTCAAAAACTTTATCAAAAAGAAAGTTCCCAAAAAGTGTCTCGCCTAAATTAAATTTGCACAAAAATACCTTATCTCTGAATAATACATGAAACTATTAAAGAACTTTCATGTTCTGGTAATACAAGTAATGATTTTGTACATTTTACACCCACATTTTAACATACCTTATATGTCAAAGAAAGACATCAAAACGATGTGAAATTTTAATATTACGTAGATATTTTTTTTGGTAAAAGGTTTTAATATTGGGAGAATTAGAAAATTGAAACACTTTCAACTTAGATTTGTCCAAATAGAATTTTCGGCAATTTTGACCTTTTTTGACATCTCATACCCCTACAAAATAAAAAAAAATAGTAATTTAAATTTTAAAAAATTTAAAAAATATGTAAACTATTAGAAACATAAGTAAGACTACTTATGTATTTTTTTCATAAAAAATAAATAGGTAAATAATATTTTATTTAATATACTAGCTAAGCACAGAATACTCATTCTGGCCATCTACTTAGATTAGAAATCGTATACTAAGTGTTGTACAGTAATCTACCTTTGGTATATAATGTAAACAAAAGTTTCTTATATTTTTAATTTCGGTAGAATACGTTTGATGATATTCTAGTCATATGTCTTTGGTCTACCAAACGCTAGAATATATATTCTACTGATTACTCTTTGGTCTACCTAACGCTGGAATACGTATTTTGACTATTACCAAATGTGACGCGTTATGCATATTAGTTTTTCTATCCACTATACATTGTTCTACCCTATCTAGAAAACGTATTAGACCTAAATAACGAAAAAACGAAATTTTCATATTGTAATAATTTTGTTTCCTAAATCTATCTTAAATATACATAAATCTAAGAATATCTTTAATAAACCTAAAATACACGATATATCGTTTTTTGCATCAAAAATATCGACTTTTTCTCAACTTCATCGTCTTCTTCGTTTGGATTTTTCATCATCTTTTTAACATGGTTCTAGTCTACGTTAAATCGGGTGAATGGATATCTAATTGCAGTGATCAGTGTAATTTCGTGGTTGATAAGAATATTGACGTTATTATTTTTTGGGTTAATGATAAAGAAAGGCGTGGTGAATTTGTGGTATTGTTCATCAAACTTGAAACTCAGCCTTTGTATAGAAAAACAATTATACACATTTGGCATGTTACAACTCCAAAACATTTTTCTTTGATCCACACCTCTGTAAAAGATTTCATTAAATCTCAAGTTTGATCCAGTTCTGGTCGTCTGTCTTGTATTAAATTATCTCCTCGATTGATTTGCTTTCTTATTGATAACTAAGAGGTTCTTCAGGTATGATAAATCATGAATAGATTTATATTGCGTTTGATCTGTTCAACAACGTTTTACTATCACAGGTACTTTGTGCTTATTTGGGGGTGGTGTGCATTTTCTGTCGTCTCTATTGGTGGTTTTGCTGTGTCATTCTTCGAAAGCAATATATACTTTTGGTGGTGATCGGATTATACTCTTTGGTTTCCGCGGTATTCATGTGGTGGTTGGGGACATGACTAGGGATTCAGTCCAGACAAGAAGGTTTAGAATGGTGCTAATTCTCTTCTCTTTTTTTTGTTTTCTTCTTTGTTTTGTTTGGTATAAAATCACTCTGTAATCTTTGTTGTTTGTTTATTGTTGTACTCTTTTAATAAGATTCTATCAAAAATTATTATGTGAATGTCCGCGTCTCTTGTACCACTTTCAAAGTTACAAATAGATCATACCATAAACTGTACAGAGACTTACTCAGATTTTCTTTCTTACAATGCAACCGTGGAAGAGTAATCAATCTCTCTAGGCTAACTCAACCCAAGAGCTTTAAAAAATACTCTTCGAGTTTCATCTGCAAGCCTCAGAGATGACAACGATGACGGTTAGGAACACTTCTTAGTACCCGGTCCATGCATCTTACTGACAAAGATTCTTGGCAATTGGTTGTGACATGTTCCTCTTTCTTCTATGAAGAACCCGTAACAACTCATCCACACTCAAACTCCCATCCCAATTCGAATCAAACACATGAAACGCAATCTTTATCACATTTTCTGACAGTGATACTCCGCATACCTATTAATACATTTATAGTTGCAAACATTTAGAATAATTCTCCAACCACAAACTAAATACCCTACTTGCGAAAAAGAGAGAGTGAACTCACCTGAGAAGCAGCACGTTTGAAATCTTTCATTGTAAGTAAACCATTAGCTGAAGATTAGTTGTACGTTGAATTAGACAGAGGTTTTGAACTCACTTGAGAGGGAGTGAATTCACTCTGCTTTGGTGCGTCGCCATTCTCGTTGCTCTTGCGAGATGAGTTGTACGCTGAATCAGGCATCACAGAGCTGCGCTTTCCTTCAAAGTGAGTTGAATAAGGGAAATACTCGCCGCAACATGATTTCCATCCTGCAATTGTACCCAAATGTCGGCATATCATTAACCTCTAACGTTATACTTCTAAACCAACGGACCTTACTTGTGTGTCGTTAAATTGTGCTTGGTTCACAAGACCAACCAAATGCAATATGTCCCTAAGGCGCTCACAGAGGAGTCGTATTGACAGTTAATGAAAATAGCAGAGTGAAAATATTAAATGCTTACTGTAGGCAGCTTCAGGGTCCAGGAGAACTGTGTTTCCATTCTCTTGTTGGTCCTAAAGCTTCATTTCTGCAAATGGACAATCGATATTAAACATACAAATAAGAACAGAAGATGTGAGAGCAAGGAACCATAAAGTATATGTATGAAGGAGCATCACGTTTGAACCACTTTATTGGTTGACTCTTCAATTATTTTGATAACCATAAAGTATATGTTTGAACAAACGTCACCATTTTTATCAGTCTCTGTAATAAAAAGTTACCTATATAATTTGATACATACCTTAGTGTCTATCAAGACACTCTTTGTTTGCTTCCATTAGTGATTTATTCTGCAATTGACTAGATCGCAAAAGAATAGAGGATTTATCTCACAAATAATATATACAAAGGTAACGATTAGATTGAATAATAGTTTTGAGCAGTCACCGGATTGATGGGCGCTCAGCCTCTAGGAAACTCCAACGGCGGCGAGGATATGAAGAAGAAGAAGTTTAGTTTGCTTTTTTCTCTAAAACGCAAAACATAAGATCGTATAGGTTTTTTTTTTTACTTATTTTTTAAAACTATATTAATTTAATATAATAAAAATATTTTAATTAAATCATAAATTATTAATTTTATGGATATAATCGGATTTAACTTAATTTAAATCTTATTGTGACAAAATTATGATTGAAAATCCTATGAAGACAAATCTAAGTAAGAGTCTCATATTTCTAATTTTCCCTTTAATATTACGTAGATATTACTATTTGTGAAACAAACTTCTGCATTCAGTCTATTTTGTTATAAAGAAAGTTTTCACATATCATTTTGTTTAGACCATTCATGAAAACCAATGTACTATTCAAAAGGGTAGCAAAAACGATATTCAAGATTTTTTGTTTTCTTTTCAATTGCTCATCCAGATGCAAAAATCGAGTGATTAGATGTATCACTATAAAAAAAATTAAGACGTATGATCAAGATTGCATCTCTGGCATGAGTCAAATTCATTGTTAGACATCATGAACACTACGGGCATGTTCGTTTGCAAGTCGTTGGCGATAGCGGCAGCAATTTTTATGTTCTTTTGGCTGTCGCTGAACTAGCGTCAAGACGCAGCGACATAATCCGGCGATTGCGACTAAAACTTTAGGTCGCTGTAATTATCAGCGACTAAAATTGCGACTTTTAACCATTACGACCAGATCTGAAGGGATGAAGAAGAAAAGCAGTAATTAGAGAACCCAGACTATTTTCTTTTATGATTATATTATAATATGTGGAGTCAATATATATTAAGTAATGGTGGGCCCAAAGTCCTTTTCTTTTTACATATTTCGTTTCGTTTCTTTTTTTTGTTTTCACGACACATTTCGTTTCTTTAACGTCAGTTTATTAATCCGTTAAGAAAACATCATTTTTAAATATTTTTTGAAATTTGAAATGGTTAAAAGACTTTTCATTAACATAATAATAAAAAAGGTAAAAACTAAAATCATATATATAATTTTTGCTCAACTCTCTCCCATTGTGAGCCACGTCAGCATGTTAAAAGAGAACACGTGTCCTTAAGTGATGCTCCTAAAATCGTTTCACGTTCCATAGTTGTCGTCTAGGTCTTCTTGGGAGATTAGAAAACTAAAATTGGAAGCCAACTTATTGCCGCTTGGTAATCCTTTTTAGGTATTTCTATCTCCTTCATGATTTTCTTCATTTTTCTAAATTAATGCGCTAGAGATTTGTCGATTTTTCGGCGAAATCAAGCTCTCGAATTTGGGATGGATGGATCTCGTCTCGAATCCTCCGATTTTGCTCCATGTAAGTGTGTTTTCCCGTGATATTGTTCGTTGATTGCTGCTAAATTTTGCCCCTTTGTTGTTATCTTGGAAGCGTTTCCGGTCTTAACATGTTCTGAAAGTTGGATTTTTAGTTTACTTAAGTTGGGATGATGAATGTTACTGGATCCATTCATTAGAATCTAGAACTATGGTTTTCTTTTTACATGTTTAATCTTTTCATACATCAAAATAGAATAGTTGGATCTCATTGCACCATGGATGATCTTATACGAACGCTTTTATGCTAAGTATTTGTTATGTGTCAACAAGCTCTTCTCTTAGCGCTTCTTTGGACCTCTCTCTTTGTATACCCAACATTCCTTTTGAAACATCAAATCCTCTCAGAAAAGTGACTTCGTTTCTGAGCTTTGATGAAAAACAGTCGGTCTTGTACCTGTTCGTTTCGTCTACAGTGTCCTTAAGACAAATATACTCCATAAATAAACAATGAGCTTTGTGTTTCTAAAATAATAGCCTTTTATTGTTTTGGTGAATTTTTAACCTCATCGTTATATTTTATTCAGTAATTTTTTCATGCGATGTACTATGTTGATGTTCTCTTTTTTTAAAGAAAATATTTTACTACTCTTGAAAATTTTGATGAAGGCATCAACTAACCACGGGTGCACTATATCCCCTGATCCAATCTCCAATAAAAAAATCTTATGTTTGGGTGAATAAGAGATAGATGAGGTTTATTAATCAGAAAGTTTGGTATTTATGCTTGGCTTAATGTGCACAAAAAAGCTTAGCTTGTATGATTCACAACCAGAGCAAGACGCCAATTGAGATTATGTGTAAATTGCGAAGACTGGTGTTGCATTTACTTTGGCGTACACTAGGAACGCCTTGAAACAGAATTGCGAAGATGTAACTGTCCCATTTTTTGGATATTGAACTTGTAATAACAAACAGTTGTACGAGTGTTTGACTAATGCATTGGAGAAATTGCCAATTATCTTTGTTGTGGAGAATAAATAGTGGGCTATTATTGGGGTTATCACTTTAGAGCACTTCCGATCCCGAGATATGGAAGAAATGTCCTGCATTTGAGAAGCCCTGTGTCAATTTTGACGGTGTGGATGTACTGAAAGTGAGAGAAATGTTAGAGAGCAGTCACTAGAGCTCCAAAAGGAGAAAGTTCAACTTTGGTGGAATGCAAGATTTGTAACTTTGAAACTCAACTTCTTATTTTCCTGTTTTTGAATATATGTTTCCTTTTTATTAGTGTCTATTACGTGTGTTACAATTGTGCGAAACGAAGTTTTGTTACCCCAAGCTCACAATATAACAAGACACACTTTCGGTAAAAATGATTCAAGTTGCAACATTTACGACTTGAATTAGGAAATAAATTGTATGTTCTATTGTATCATTGGAAAGATGCTTCAACTTTACTTATACAATTTTACATTAATCTGGAACAAAATAGATGAGTTTGTGAATTCTTTTTTCAAAATCAAGTAAAAGGATAATTGCTTCAAAAGAATTGTTTTACGTAAAAGTCCTCGCGTATGCGCGGGATAGGCCTAGTGAAGATTAAAATTTAAACAAAAATCAAATTTATATAAAAATTAATTAAAATTAGTTGACAAAAAATTTATTAAAATTAAAATTAAACCTAATAATAAAATTAATATTAAAACTAAAATTAAAATTAAAGTTAAAATCAAAACTAAAATTAAAAATAAAATTATAGTAAAATTATAATTATAAGTATACTTAACATTAAAATTAAAAATTAAAATTAAAATATATACATAGACGTAATGGAAATCGATAGCGATAGCAAAAAGAACAACACAGCGACTGATCGCAGCGTTTGGTCGCTAGTCGCCAGTGACTGCCAAACGAACAACAAAATTTATCGCTGGTCGCTGTCGCTAGTCGCTATCGCCAGCGATTGCCAAATAAACATGGCCATCTTCTGGAACAATAGCTATATCCGATCAAGAAATAACGATCTTATCATACTTTGCTATAATAGCATATTAGTTACTTTATTTACATTTTCTCATGTGGTGAAACTCTAGATTTGGTTTGAGATTCTTTTGAACTGATCAGATATGTCTTAATGGAAATCTAGAAAGCTTTGGTTCTAAATTCTATTGTATGTAGTATTAAAGTAGTATGCATTCTACTGTGTATTCTCTGAAACAAAATCTATCGATATTGGTTAACAATTAACAAAGATTCATATCAATACGTACCTAACCGGAAAAGAAAACTAAAGTATGTCTTTAACTGAAAAGCCATAAATTTGAATTGTGCCACTAGTTGTCAGATAATTAGGAATAGTGAGAAAGATAAGATTTGAATTAGATATTGTCTCGAATATATCTGTAAATCTGTAACATGCTAAGCTTTGTGGACATATTGCATACTGCAGATGATCAGAAAACTAAACTAATAAAAAAAGGGAATATTGCAAAAATGCCACCGTTTTCAATAAAAGCTGCAAATATGCCATCGCTTTTTTGAAGTTGCATAAACGCCATAATTGGAAAACCGAAAGTACAATTTTACTCCTGATTTAAATTAAAACTCCACCTTTGCCCCACAAAACATTCGAACCCTGGGGGATGAATAACTGGACCCGCCTGTAACATTACGCTACTGTCGCTATAAGTTAAGTAAATCCATTCTAATAAAATAAAACATTATAAATCATGTATTTCTTCATACAATTTAAGATTTAGGATTTAATGTTTTTTTTTGGTCAACATGGTTTAATGTTTAGAAATTAGAGTTTATGTTTAGGGTTTAAGGTCTAAATTTAGTATTTAAAATTTAGGGTTTTCAATTCCTAGTGTTAAGTGGGGTTTATGGTTATTGTTTAGGGTTTAATTTGCATGTTTATATTTTAAGATTTATTTTTAGTGCCTAGGTTTAGGTTTTTGGTTTTATGGGTTAGAGTTTAGGATTTATTTACGTGTTTGGTTATGTTTTAGATTTTGAGTTTAGGGTTTATGGTTTAAAAATGTTTATTTTTAGGATTTAGGGTGTATGGTTAGAGTTTATAGATTAAGGTTTGGTTTTTTTATTCATGGTTTGGGATTTAGATTTCATATTTTTGGTTTAGGGTTTATTTTTACAACTTAGGCTTTACTTTTAGTTTTTAGTATTTAGGGTTTGCGGTGTAGAGTTTATTTTGAGGTTTAGGGTTTATTTTAATTTTTTGGGTTTAATGTTTCGGGTTTTGGGTTTACGAATTAGATTTCCTTGAAGGTTTTAGGGTTTAGAGTTCCTCAAAGGGCTAGTGTTTAGAGTTCCTCGAAGGGTTAGGGTTTAGAGTTCACTCGAAGGGTTTTGAGTTTAGAGTTTCCCAAAGGGTTTAGGGTTTAGAGTTCGTTCGAAGGGTTTAGGGTTTAGAGCTTCCTCGAAGGGTTTAGGGCTCCCTGTAGGGTTCATGGTTTAGAGTTTTATTGTTTAGTTTTTTCGCTTTAGAGTTTATGGTTCAGTGTTTAGGGTTTAATTTTTGTGGGTTAGAGTTTATATTTGAGGGGTTTAAGGTTTAGGGTTTTTGCTTTCGTATTTAGAGTTTCATTTTAGGGTATAGGGATTAGACTTCTTTGAAGGGTTCGGGGTTTGCAATTCCTTGAAGTGTTTAGGGTTTAAAGTTCCCCGAAAGGTTAGATTTTAGTGTTCCTCAAATGTTAGGGTTTAAAGTTTCACAAATGGTTAGGGTTTAGGGTTTTCCCTTGAGGGTTTAGAGTTTCCCGAATGATTCATGATTCATGGTTTATGGTTTATTTTTTAGTTTTATAGTTTATATTTTAAGGTTTATGGTTTAGTTTTGGAAGTCGGTTTTGGGATTTAGGGTTTTGTATTTAGGATTTCATTTTGGGTTTATGGATTATACTTCCTTGAAGAGTTTAGGGTTTAAAGTTTCTTAAAGGGTTAATGGTTTAGAGATCCCTAATGGTTAAAGTTTATAGTTCCTCGAAAGGTTAGGGTTTAGAGTGCTCCCAAATGATTTAGGGTTTAAAGTTCCATGGAAGTGTTTAGAGTTCATAGTTCCCTGAATGGTTCATGGTTTAGAATTTAGTTTTTAGTTTTAGAGTTTATGGTTAGTGTTTAAGATTTAATTTTGGGGTTTGGGGTTTAGGATTTTGTATACATTTTAATGTTCAGGGTTTAGAGTTTGGGTTTATAGTTTATGAACCATGATTTAAAATTGACTATTTGTTGTTATGGTTTGAGGTTCACAATTTCAGTTTGGAGTTTAGAGTTTGAGTTTATGATTTTAGGTTTATCGTATATGATTTTGGGTTTAAGGTTAAATTTTAGTGTTATGTTTTAGGTTTTATGATTTATTGTATAGAAATATATTGGTTATTATTAATGCTTTACGTTAATAACTAAAATAAATTTGAGGTTTGGGTTTAGAGTTTAGAATTTAGGGCTATTATTTGTGTTTTTAGTGTTTACGGGTTATGAATTCGGGGTTTAGGGTTTAGTTTTCATGTGTTCAGTGTTTGGGTTTAATGATTTGGGTTTTGGTTTATGTTTAGGTTTTAGGGTTTAGTTTTTATTTTTATTTTCACTAACTTAATTATTTATCAAAAAAATTGAGGTTTAGAGTTTAGTGTTTATTGATTAGGAATTAGGTGTAACTTCTCGGATTTGTCCACATCATAAAATTCAGGGGTGAACAAAAAAACTAAGCCCGAAAATCCAAACCGAATTCATACGTAAAAACAGTACCGAACCCAAATCGAGCCCGATGAAATGCCCGAATGGATCCTAAATTTCAGTATCCAAAATCGAACCCGACCCGAACTGAAAAATTTCTGGTACCCGAAAATATCCGAACTATAGTTATATACTTAAATATATTAATTTTTAGATATAATATAAAAAATGCTCAAAAATACATACCGTTTTTCACCTAAATACCTGAATCAAACCAATTTTCATGTTAATTTATGTATTGGGTAGTATATTATTCAAATTTATATGTTGTATATTATTTTTTTTTTGGATTTTTTGAAACTTTTTTGATATATTTGAATTTTTTTTTCCTTTTTTACATAATTTAAACGGATACCAAACCTAAAAAGATCCGAGCCGAATCTTAATCAAAATTTATAATTACCCGAATGAGATATAAACTTCTAAACTCGAAAACCCAAAACCCGAAACCAAACGCCCACCCTAATAAAACCGATGTTCAGAAATATGTATATTTGATGCTTGTAGCTTTGTGGTAAAGTTGCTCATGCCTTATCTCCTCACCCGAGTTTGAGTAGGCTTCGATGGTGTTTGTTGCTTTTTAATCAAAATGAGGGTAAAAGGATCATTCCAATTAAACAATTATGGCATTTTTGCAACAAAAAAGGTGATGGCATTTTTTGAAATAAGGAGAATGAAATATGACATTTTGTGCAATTATTCATAAAAAAAAAAGTCAACGGCAAAAGACCATTGACATTTTGTGCAATTATTCCTAAAATGTCTGCCTTTTGTTCACTTCCAGGAACATGTTCTACTTCTATCAATCTCTTTTCAACGCACTCCCTTATGAAATGGAACCTTGTATGAATATGTTTACTCCTACCGTGAAACACATGATTCTTAGTAAGAGCGATAGCAGACTTGTTGTCTATCCGGATTACCACCTTTCCGCAAGCATCTCCATCGATTTCGCCAAGGTCTTGCAGCCAAACCGCATGTCTTGCTGCCTCAATACCTGCCATGAATTCAGCTTCACAGGATGATAATGCAACAATCTCTTGTTTTTGCGAGCACCAAGTTATAGCACTTCCTCCCAGGAAGAAAATGTGTCCGGTTGTACTTCTCTCATCATCCGGATCAACATTATGGCTATTATCACTGTAACCAACCAGAGTTGTCTTATCATTCCCCGCGAACTTGAAGTATAACCCAAGATTTGTCGTCCCCTTTAGATACTTGAGGCAATGTTTTAAAGCTATCCCATGTGATTCACGAGGGCTCTGCATATACCGACTTAGAACTCGTGCACAGTAAGACAAATCCGGTCTAGTATGGAGTAAGTATCGAAGACACCCAATTGTCTTTCGGTAGGTGGTCACGTCTATCTCTACTTTATTTTCAGAATTAGATAGTTTGAGACCCGGATCCATCGGTACTTGTACCGACTTACACTCATCCATCATTGCTTCCCTAAAATTTTCGCAGCATATCTTTTCTGGCTTAGTACTATTTCTTCGATTCCTTGTATAACCTCCATCCCCAAATAATAAGTCAATTTCCTGAGATCGCTCATCTCAAATTTTAGGGACATCTCTCGCTTGAATTCTTTGATAGCATCCAGACTTGTTCCTGTCACGAATAAGTCATCAATATAAACCGCAACTAACAGCATATTTCCTCCAAATACTCGGCGAAATATTGAAGGTTCCTTCAGACATTTACTGAACTTTAACTCTCGAAGTATCTGGTTAAGTTTATCGTTCCATGCTCTAGGAGCTTGCCTTAAGCCATATAAAGCTTTCCTGAGTTTATAAACTTTATTTTCGCTTCCTTTAACGACATATCCATCTGGTTTCGAGACGTAGACGGTTTCCTTCAACTCTCCATGAAGAAACGCAGTTTTAACATCCAGGTGATGTATTTCCCAATCCTTTATAGCTGAAAAATTTATGAGTAACCTGAAGGTCTCAATACGTGCTACAGGTGCGAACACTTCTTCGAAGTCTACTCCATGTCTCTGTACGTACCCTTTCGGAACCAACCGAGCTTTATATTTATTAATACTGCCATCAGAATTTTCTTTAACTTAAAAACCCACTTCAACCCAATTGGCTTTACTCCTTCCGGAAGATCCACAAGACTCCATGAGTCAAGTTTAGTGATGAACTTTATCTCATCATCGCAGGCAAGAACCCATTCTCGGCATCCCTTTGCTTCATCGTAACAGGAAGGTTCATCATTAAGACGCAAAAGCAACAGGTCTCCTTCGTCTTCAGCCATTATAACATAATCATCTAAGTATTTCGGTTTTGTGACTTGCCTGTTTGATCTTCTCACCACCGGTGCATCACTGTTTTGATCCGAACTTAACGTAACCTGTTGATCGGATCCCTGCAATATCTGACCCGAAGCTTGTTATGTGTTCTGTTCTCGGCGAGAGCTTGGAGAGTATCTGATCAATTCATTACTGCTACTTTCGTGGTCTTCACCTTCTTCTTCCTCATTATTACGATTTTTCCCTTCGCCATTAAAGCTCTCTGAGCTTGCTTCCGGAGCAAGATACTCTGTTTCTCCATGAGCATGCTCTGTTTCTGTGTTAATCAACTCTGTATTAACAATGCCGCGATTTCCAAAAACTCCAAGTGTAATTCGCAGATCATTATCCTTCTCAAATTCTGGTAACGTGTTCTTCCAGCTCCATGTTTTGTTTTCGTCGAACACGACGTCTCGGCTCACAACTATCTTCTTTGTTTGCGGATCGAACATGCGGTAGGCCTTGGATCCAGGCTCGGTCTCGAGATGTACCAGTATCTGCGACCTACTGTCGAGCTTCTTGAGGTGTGTTACCTCGATTTTTGTATAACCTATACATCCAAAAACCTTCAAGTGTTGAATGTTAGGCTTCCGACCACGAAGAAGCTCATATGGAGTTGTATCCGTGGTTGCTCTCGTGAATAATCTATTAATTACATAAGTGGAATGTCGCACAGCTTCTCCCCATAATGAGTTTGGTAAACTCATGTGTTTTAAGATACTTCTTGTCATCTCCATAAGTGTTCTATTTCTCCTTTCCACAACACCATTTTGTTGTGGAGTATACGGAGCTTTTAAATGACGTTTGACTCCGGCATTTTCACAGAATGAGTTAAAATTATGTGAGGTAAACTCTTTTCCTCGATCTGTTCGGAACGTTTGTATCTTTGTTCCGCACTCTTGCTATCCACCAATGATTTGAGCCTTTTAAATCTTTCGGAAGCTTCTCCTTTTTCTTTCAATAGAATCGTCCACATGTATCTTAAATAATTGTCTATAATGACAAACACATATTTATTTTCAACTGCCGTACATGGTGATATTGGGCCACAGAGATCTCCATGGATTAGTTCAAGAGCTTTTGAGGCTCGATAGCTTGTTGCTTGTGGGAATGGTCGCCTTGTTTGCTTCCCGAGAAGGCATGATCCGCAAATCTCTTTGCCGATATCAAGTTGTGGTACTCCAACAACGATTCCTTTGTTAAGCATCATTTTTAACGTATTGAAGTTAACATGACCCATTCGCGCATGCCATAGTCTCGATGTGCTTTCAGTAGTGGTAAAGAGACATCTTGCTCCTTTGATGCTCATTCTTACCTTGTACAGCCGATTCCTGGATCTTTTCGCTTTAGCAAGAAGCTTTCCCTTGCGATATTCATAATCAAATAATCATCCTTCATTCTTACTTCGCACCCAGATTCAGTAGCCTGACCAAGACTAATAATATTGCTCTTTAGATCCGGAATGTAATACACGTCACTCATCTTTCTTTGCTCACCGTTTGTATCCACAAACTCGATCTCTCCCTTTCCTTTGATATCAATTCGAGTCATCTCCAAAACGTACCTTCCCGGTAATAGAATAGTTGACCTCTGAGAAATACCTTAGATCTCCACTCATATGGTTGTTGGCCTCATTGTCCAGATACCAAACATCATCTCCAGAGGTAATCTCATATTTTTCAGGTATGATTTTCTCTTCATTTAGATAAACTTCCTCATGCATCATAAGTTCATCTGCATCTTTGATTTCATCATTCTTGACTTCTTGAGCTTCTTGCAATTTTAGTAATCTATTTGGACATGTAGATGCATAATGACCAAGTTTATCGCAGCGATAACAAGTAATGTATGTGGTATCTCTTTGCCAATTTGCGCGACCTCCGCGTCCTCTACCCCGGTTATTGTATCGACCACCACGACCTCTTGGTTTGTAATCACGGTATGAGCTACGGTTTGTAGATTGTGGCTCGAAGTTTGCCATCATCAACTTGCCTTGGTCATCAACGGATTCATCATCTTCGGATATCCGTTCCTCATATGCCTTTAACCGTCCCACGATGTCTTCAAAGCTAGTGGCTTTCAAATCCAATACTTGCTCAAGAGAGGCCACTATGTGAATATATTTTCTTCGAGGAAGGGTCTTTAAGAATTTCTTTACTAGTTTAGGTTCCTCAATCTCTTCTCCTAACGTCGCAGATTTTGATGAAAGTTCGGAAATCTTACTAGCAAACTCATCAATCGTTTCACTGTCCTTCATTTCAAGCCTGTCAAACTCTGCCATTAAAGTTTGTAGGCGTTCTTCTTTGACCCTCTCAGCACCCATGTGACGTGCTTTAATGGCTTCCTATACTTTGTATGCCATGTCAAGTTCTCCAACTTGCAACACTAGTGACTCGGGTATGGATTCGAAGATTAAAGCGATGGCTAGATCGTTCTTATCAACATCAAAAGACGGTGCTTCTACTGTAGTCCATACCTTGTGAACTCGCAGTACTGCTCTCATACGTATTGCCCAAACCGTATAATTAGATGTGCTCAACATCGGACACTTGACTTGCGAAGGAGTTGCTCCTCCTTCCTTTGGTACCGTTGACGGTACAACCGGAAGATCACTCATGTTGTCAACCTTGGTCATGAGTTCTTAAGAGACAAAAGATGTTATGTTGCGTCGACTTCCTTGTCTCCAAATAAGCACGTGCTTCAAGCTTTTAGAAAACAACAGATTCGTTTTTAAGAGAAGGTTTAAAAACAAACGAAAAACAGGGCATGATTGAATCTCTTCCTATTATTGTCCTCTCGACAATATAGATTCAACACAAGCTCTGATACCAATTATTGTTTTTAAGCCTTTGAACAATCGATCAAACAAACTCAAAATCACTTTATTAATCTTTAGGAAACTTACTCAAAACTTAAAGCCTCTCTCACAAAACCAAAGCAAAGCAACAAAAAAATCGACACTTATATATTAAAACACTTATGCTAACTCAACTAAAAAATAGACTAAAGTATAGATAACTCCCAACTTTAATCATTATCTTCTTAGCTAAACCATAACTCGGTTTAGCATCTCTCTTAACGTCAAACCATATCTCCGTTTGGTCTTCTTTGTTGCTTAAGACTTTCAAGCTTAATTCAACAATAACTAATTTCATTTCAGACTTCTCATGATACATTTTCTGCAATTTTTCAGCCCTTTTGATTTTATGCAATCGTTAATTTCCAAATCCATCTGGCAAACATTATTTTGCTTGAGGCGTTAAGGTTGTATATATTCTTATCTTAGGAAGTTGCTAAAGTGATGCTTCCACGTCTTTATATTATAAGATTCCCTCCATTTTCTTTATAAAATATCTGACTTTTTAGTTTCTCTGCTGTTTCTTCTTCATCATCTGCACATTTATCCTCCAAAAGCTGCCATCGTTTTTGCTCTGGGTCGTCGGAATTTGAGCTAGGTTAGCTAAAGCTCCGATTTTTTTGCTCTGGGTCGTGGTAATTTTGAGCTGATTAAGCTCAAAAATCATGGGCAATTGTTTTGCCAAGAACAATGGATTGATAAAGCCTCAGCAAAATGGGCATAATACTAAATCAGTTGAAGTAGATCACCAAGGAGGAGGAGGGACCCACCAAGATCCGCCGTCGTATACTCCACAGCCGACGGAGAATCAAACACCTCCGCAGAGGACGGAGGCGGCAGCGGCAGCAGCAGGAGCAAGCCCCAAAATCACAAAGAGCAATTCGATTCTGGAGAAGGCTTTCGAAGATGTGAAGCTGTTCTACACATTGGGTAAAGAGTTAGGGCGAGGGCAATTCGGAGTGACGTATCTGTGCACGGAGAATTCGACGGGGAAGAAGTACGCTTGCAAATCAATATCGAAGAAGAAGATTGTGACTAAAGCTGATAAAGACGACATGAGAAGAGAGATTCAGATAATGCAGCATTTGAGTGGTCAGCCTAACATTGTGGAGTTTAAAGGAGCTTATGAGGATGAGAAGTCTGTGAATCTGGTGATGGAGCTTTGTGCTGGTGGTGAATTGTTTGATAGGATCATAGCTAAAGGACATTACAGTGAGAGAGCAGCTGCTTCTATCTGTAGACAGATTGTGAATGTTGTCAAGATTTGTCATTTCATGGGTGTGTTGCATAGAGACTTGAAGCCTGAGAATTTCTTGCTTTCTAGTAAAGACGACAATGCTTTGATCAAGGCTACTGATTTTGGTTTGTCTGTCTTCATTGAAGAGGGTAAACTTAAACAAATGTTACTTTTTCTTTCCCTGGTTTTTCGGTTTATTGGTTGAGTTTAATCATCTTCATCATCATCATCTTCATGGGGTTGTGGTTAGCACATTGATGAAGTTGATTGTTCTTAGGGCGTAGATCAAGGTTCTAGTTATCTTGGGTGTGCCCTGTGTCTCTTGGTTTTTGTATCCCTCCGGATTTAATTTGTTGAGATAATTCTCTGGTGAAGTTTGATCATTTGGTTGTTTCTTCGTCTTCTTCTTTACAGGCAAAGTGTATAAAGATATTGTTGGGAGTGCATACTATGTTGCTCCTGAAGTCTTACGTCGCAGATATGGGAAGGAAGTTGATATTTGGAGTGCTGGAATCATTTTATACATTTTACTCAGTGGTGTGCCCCCGTTTTGGGCTGGTAATGCGATATTTTCTCTCTTTATTTCTCTCTTGTGTTTTGATTCATATATTACATAGAACAGCTGATAGATAAACATTGTTGATGCTTTCATCTATCTGGATATGCAGAAACCGAGAAAGGGATATTTGATGCTATACTGGAAGGCCATATCGACTTTGAGAGCCAACCATGGCCGTCAATCTCTGACAGTGCCAAGGATTTGGTACGTAGAATGTTGACTGCCGATCCAAAAAGGCGGATATCTGCTGCTGATGTTCTTCGTAAGTAACCCCTCAAAACTTTAGGTGATATTTTACAGACACACAACACAGTGCAAGTTTCGGGAAGTTTCCAATATCTGTTCCTTCGTCATCCTGAGACTTGCTCTACTGTTTTGTGCAGAGCATCCGTGGCTTAGAGAAGGTGGAGAAGCATCGGACAAACCAATTGACAGCGCTGTTCTCTCAAGGATGAAACAGTTTAGAGCAATGAATAAGCTAAAGAAACTTGCTTTAAAGGTAAAGTCAAGCTTTTTTAAATATGAAAATGTGCTTCGGCGGTACTATTTGGTGGCCCTGTTCTTTTATGCTCATGATGAAATTCTAATAGGTCATTGCGGAGAATATCAACACAGAAGAAATTCAAGGATTGAAGGCAATGTTTGCTAACATAGACACGGACAACAGTGGCTCAATCACATACGAAGAACTGAAAGAAGGATTAGCCAAATTAGGATCTAAACTCACAGAGGCAGAAGTGAAGCAGCTCATGGATGCTGTAAGTTGGTCCTTTGCTTCAACTTTTTAAGAAAGCAAGCAATCAAATGTAAGAACTCATATTCTCCGGGTTTGTTATCAGGCTGATGTTGATGGGAATGGGTCAATCGACTACATCGAGTTTATTACTGCAACAATGCATAGACACAGGCTTGAGAGTAATGAAAATCTTTACAAAGCCTTCCAGCATTTTGACAAAGACGGCAGCGGGTAGGCGACCCATTGGTTCTCGGTTTCATTGCTCTTAACCTATATATTTTTATAAGCAAAATGGTGAGACCTATTTGGATCAAAATGTATACACAGGTACATTACGATAGACGAATTGGAAGCCGCATTGAAGGAATATGGAATGGGAGATGATGCAACAATCAAAGAGGTTCTCTCAGATGTGGACTCGGATAATGTAAGTTAGAAAGGAAAAAAACACACTCTTCTCTTATCTTCCTTTCCAGAAAACTAGACTTTGTACATAATGTTTGGTGGCTCCTCTTGTAGGATGGTAGAATCAACTATGAAGAGTTCTGCACAATGATGAGAAGTGGGAATCCGCAACAACCGCGGCTGTTATAGGGGGATGGAAGACCATTAGGGACGTTTTGTATCTAATCCAGAAACTCGGGAACTGAATTACTACATAAAGAGAAGATGCTAAAAATTCTGATTGTTTGTGTGTTTGTATCTCTTCTGCTTCTGTTTTATCATTTGTGTTAGGCACTCAGATTACTACAAGAGAAAGAGAAGTTTCATTCTGTTAAGATTTTGAATTTCTTTCCATTCTTTAAAAACTAAAAACTGTTAATACCATTACATATAAGTAGTATATATATAGACATTGGCCTGAAACAAGACCTATAAGAAGCTTTTTTTAGTGACTTAGAATCACTTTTTAGCTTTATACAAAAGATCATGCAAGACAATTAGAGATACTTTGATTTTCTTAGCGCTCTTATCATGTTGTAGGCTGAGGAGTTTTCTGCTTGCTTTTTCTTGGATCGCTCATCTCCTTTCATATACAACGGACCTTCTTCTGTTGGTATCTTAATCTCAGCTACGCAAACAAATCTCTTCCCATCTATTGACTCTACTTCTTCAACACTGAAAAGAGAGAGTTAAAAAACAGTAGCAAAATGTCCTTGGCTAATATGGCGACGCCTTCCTGCTTAGCGTTGCACTTAAAGCAAACTCACATTGATCTTAGGACCATATTCTAGAGTGTATAATACGCCTTTTCTCTACCATAGAATGTTATGACTATAAACTATGGATTAGTAAATGTGTTCTGCTTCTGAGCAAGACTCTATACTACTCTACTATTAGACATTGGATCATCTCAAGCATGTGTAAGCTTTCAAAATGTAGGAGTAAGATAAACCTGTAAATTGGTTTGGGCCACTTTTTCTTGGTGCAAATCTCATACAACTTTCTTTTTGCATATTCAAGTTCAATCTCTATACTATCATCATCAACAACCATATCGATAGGCGTAGACTCTGCCAACTTTCGTAGTGCTTCCTTACAGGCTATCAGCTTTGCTATATCTCTGTGCTCAGCACGGCCATACGCAAAATAAACATCATCAAGATACACACCAGCAATACTGCTTTTGCCGTCTTGCGAATACCGGATGTCAATTCGCTTGTTATGTTTATCACAGAACTGATAAAGCATACACACAGGTTGAGGTTGTTTCAGCAAGTCGTCTAGTGTAACTATGGGCTCTAACAGACCCCTAAAGATCTGCAAAATGAGAACCTTAGCTTCAGATCATATGATGATAGAATAAGAAACAAAGACAAGACGACACATCAGTACTTGAAGTAGAAACAGACCACCCAGAGTTTTTGCAGATCAGAGTTCACATCAATATATATAGCTCCAGCTATAGACTCAACGAGGTTAGCAAGAACCTTTGGGGCTTTGACTAATCCACCATAAGGAACTGGATCTTGTTCCTTACTTACAGCCTCTGAGAACTCCATAACCTATATCATATGATTACCAAAAACAATTTGGTGATGATGACATCAATAGAGCCCAAGGCTTTAAAGAACATACTTGAACATACTTGAATGAGTTTGTACACAAACCAAAGGCTTCAAAGCGTTCTTGGACGCAACAATTAACCCGAAAAAAACATGTTTTCGAAGCCGCACAAGATTGATTACTATGTTCTGATTAAAAGGGTTCTTGAATATGCAAAAATCAACCAAAAAACATATTTTTGAAACCGCACAAGATTTATTACTATGTTCCGACCACAAGTGTTCTTGAATACGCAAGAATCAACAAAAAAAAAACATATTTTTGAAACCGCACAAGATTGATTACTATCTTCCGACCAAAAGGGTTCTTGAATCTCCAAGAATCAACCAAAAAAACATGTTTTTATTTTTCACAACAATCACCGAAAGTTCAGATTCAAAACCACACAAGATTGATTACCTTTTCATCTAAAGAAGGAGCATCGCGTCGAAAAAATCTATAGAGACCATGTTTGAGTGCAACACGAGCGAGTTTCTCATTGCTAACATTAGTATCTCTCAACAGAGACAACTCGTGCGGTTCGAGATTAGGGTAGGTAAGGTAAAGGTAACTCGTGATGGCTAGACCAATGACACTATCACCAAGAAACTCAAGCCGCTTGTACGAAGGAAAGTCCATACAAGAGGTGTGCGTAAGCGCTTCCTTGAGAAGAATCTTGTTCCTGAAACTGTAGTTCAAGATCTTCTCCACTGCTTCCACAGACTCCATCTCCGGCGAAGGCGAAACGACAGAAGACGCCGTCGAAGATATGTGTACATTAGGAACCGAATCTGATAAGTTACTGCGACTGCTTGCCGCTAAATAGTAGTCCGGCGAGAGAAAGCCATCCATGTTAACTAGTCTTCTCTGTTTCTCCTCGTCTACTTTTTGGCTTTTTCTTTTCTTTCTTCGGTAAGAGCATGACCAATAGTGAACCCCGACAAAGGGGTTCTTAATTTAATTTTTTATATTATTTTTTTTTGTGTATCAGATTAAAAAAAAAAACAAATAAATAAAAGCATTAATCACGGACCGCCACGTGTCGGTGGGGTATGTGAACAGTACAACATACGGTGTCTTATTTTGAGACTTGGAGATACAGTTTCTTAATTTTAGCTGGACCCCACTGCATTTTATATAATAAAAAAAATTAAGAACCTGGGTTAAACACCCCTGTTAGAGATGCTCTAAAGACTTTCTTTTCGATTGCGATAATCCTTAACGTGAGGTTCTAAGAGCATCATTATTATTGTTGGGATTTGTTTTTTGGAGCTACTAACATATTTTATTATTACTTTTGTAGTAAGGGATAAAGTTTGTTGAGTATTGGTGGAACTTATCTTGTCCCTTACATAATTAAATCTTAATGTTTTCATTAATAAACGATTATTTTCATTAATGTTTTGAAGGATCCGAAACGGATCCGAAACCCGAAAATATCATAAACGGATCCGTAACGGATCCAAAAACCGAAAAACAAAAACACAGATCTAAAACAGAACCGAAACGGATCTGAGAATGAATTTGTTCTGATCTAAAACGGAAACGAAACGGTTCTTTCGGTTTCAGATATTTTTAGATATTTTTGGGTATTTTCGGGTATATTTTCGGGTATTTTCTGGTATTTTTGGGTATCTTTGGTTCGGATAGAGATATTTTACATGGATCTGAAACGGATCTGAAACCCAAAAATATCGTAAACGGATCCGTAACAGATCCAAAAACCGAGAAACAAAAAAAAAACGGATTTAAAACGGAGCAGAAACCAATCTGTAAATGAATTTTTGGATATATTTTCGGGTATCTTAGGTTCGGATCGAGATATTTTAAACGGATCCGAAACTCGAAAATATCGTAAACGGATCCGTAACGGATCCAAAAACCGAAAAACAAAAACACAGATCTAAAACAGAACCGAAACGGATCTGAGAATGAATTTGTTCTGATCTAAAACGGAAACGAAACGGTTCTTTCGGTTTCAGATATTTTTAGATATTTTTGGGTATTTTCGGGTATATTTTCGGGTATTTTCTGGTATTTTTGGGTATCTTTGGTTCGGATAGAGATATTTTACATGGATCTGAAACGGATCTGAAACCCAAAAATATCGTAAACGGATCCGTAACAGATCCAAAAACCGAGAAACAAAAAAAAAACGGATTTAAAACGGAGCAGAAACCAATCTGTAAATGAATTTTTGGATATATTTTCGGGTATCTTAGGTTCGGATCGAGATATTTTAAACGGATCCGAAACTCGAAAATATCGTAAACGGATCCGTAACGGATCCAAAAACCGAGAAAAAAATCGGAACTGAAACAGAACCGAAACTGATCTGAAAATGAATTTGTTCTGATCCAAAAAAAAACAACAACAAAAGAGAAGGTAGTCTCTTAAATAAGAGACGTACCTTCTCTTTTGTTGTTTTTTTTTAATATAAAAAATAGCAAGAGACGGGTCTAAAGGACCCCGATACTCTTGCTCTAACGAAAAAAATAATAAAAAAGAGGGAAAAGTTGGAGAGAGATTAAGAAACGCTTCCTCCTTCTATTAAATAAGAACCGGTTCTACATAATTTTCTTCTTCCTCTGTAAGCTTTTTTTCTTTTCTTTTTCAAACAATTATAATATTAAAATATTGTTTAGATACTTTGAGGAGACCCTATGCGTTAATGTAAGAGCATATTCATTGACAAAGTTTCTCATGAGAGTTTCTTACCTATATAATATTAATATAATTTATTTTATAATTAAATTATAAATATTAATACAAATATAATCCAATCAAAGGATGACACATCATGGAGAGTTTCTCAATTTTTTTTTTGAGTTTCTCAAATGAGAACCCCTTCTTCATTTTTCTATCTCTCTCTCTTACTTTTTCCATTTCTTTTATTATTTTAATGCTAAGAAACTCATCAAGAAACCCTTGATGAAGTTGTCCTAATGGCATAAAGAAGAGATTCTTAAAAAATAAAAAAAAATATATTTTATTGTTAGGGGTTCTTAAATTTTAAGAACAACTTGTGAAAGTCTTTTAAATAAGAGATTTAAGACATTTTACAAAGGGTTCTTAATATTTAAGAACTCTTGTAATAAAGTACTAATTTTTTTTAAGAACCCTTCATAAACTTCATTAATCATACTCTAAATAGGGTTCAAAAATTATTATCTTTCTTTTAATTTTAAAAAACGACAAAAAATTAACAAAAATTATTATTTTCTTTTTGTTTTTCTTATTTGATATTCTATAATTAGCTTTTTACATTGGTGTTGAAATTATAAATTACAAATATGAAATTTTGAAACAAAAGAATGCAAAACATTAGGGTTCAAAAACTTTAAATAAAACAAGTCTAAGAATATCTTTATTTACTATTATAATTAGATCCTTTTTATTTTAAAATTTTTGAAATCTAATTCTAGAATTCTATAATTTATCTAAGAATTTTGTTTCTCATATTTCTAGTTAGGCAAAAAATATTTTGATTTTCTGTATCATGAAGTACATAATATAATTTTGATAATCTTAAGTATACGAAATTTTATTAAGTTTATTATTGATTTGTATTCCAAATATTATAACTATATTTTTAACATATTTTACTCTCGTTAACATAGTTAAATATACAATTTTTTAAAACAAAATAAAGAAAGGGGAATTGTAAAAATTAACCCCGAAGTTGATTTTTTAAAAGGTCATCTCTCAAAGTTGCTTTTTTTAGCAATGTTACCCGAGAAAATTACATTTACCGCCTTATGACAAACAAAAAACCAAAACTTCAATTACTTTTTG
Organism: Anastatica hierochuntica; assembly: GCA_900406275.1. NCBI lineage: Eukaryota > Viridiplantae > Streptophyta > Magnoliopsida > Brassicales > Brassicaceae > Anastatica > Anastatica hierochuntica. The sequence continues at coordinate 23,638 of OVAN01001442.1, forward strand.
ACCTTGGCGAAATCTGAAACGTTTTAACAAAGGCTACAAACTACGTTAGCAGACTGGCAAAGAAGTTTGATTTGTACTTAAATCTTGTGTTTAAATTATAAATTAAAAATGATCAAATTAATTATACAAAAACAAAATACAATCATTTTGAACTATGTAAAGTAAAATTTTGTAAAATTGAATCAAATTAATCCTATTTAAAATTTCGAATAAAACTAAAATTATTCGTTTGTGGATTAGCAGACTTCAAATGAAGTCTATTTAGAATTTTTACCTTCATTTTTTGTCAAAAAATCTAAACCTTAGAGGCGATATATATGTTCGCCTTTCCTTGTTGTAGTTCGATTTGTCTTCGCCAAACGCTAATCCTTCTTCCTCTGATTTCTTTTCATATCTTCTATTCTTTCTTTGTCTCATTTTTGCAAGATCATTTTATTTTTGCAGTTATCCACCTCTCTTTCTTCATCCTCCCATCCAATCGAAATTGTTTAATAAGCTTGAGACGTTTTTACGAAAAATGCAGGAGAAGAGAGAGTGAAGAGTCACAAGGGCATAACCAAGATGGCTCCCGAATTGCTGCCAAGTGTGACGACCTCTCGCTGGCTATAGTCACAATCGATCGAGCCATGGCCTCAAAGAAAATACCTCAACATTGGCGTGATGCTTTTTTCATCTTGAGCAGATCTCTATTGATCGAATGGAGTAATTATTGAGAATGGAGCGATCTAGTTCTGTCAAGTTTTACCTGGTTCTCAATTCTGGAAAATATGAAGTATTGTGAAGTTGGGCTGAAGCAGGTCATACCAAGTTCTCTTAGGTTTTCTACGTTTGAAAAGTAAAAGGCATAGAGAGGAGATGTTGTCAGCTCATAATGCTTCCATCTTTATCCTCAATATGACCATTTGTCATTTGAAAAGCTAACCATGAGCGGTCACCATTTTAAGATTCAAGTTGTTATCTTCTCCTTGTACAAGTCTATAAAAAGACTACTCCCTTCTTAAAAAAATACATACTTTCCTCTTATTTTCCTCTCTTTACTCTCAAGATGTTCTTCAATCCTTCTTAAATCTCTTTACTAAATCTGTTCATTTTTATTCTAGTTCTTCAATCTCCCATTTTTATCTTATTATATTCTAAGCATCTCGGTTTTAATCTTCAAAAATCCTGACTTTTCTCTTTGTTTTTGTTCAAAGATCTCACCTTTCTTCAAGTTTGAGCATCAAAGATCTCATCTTTCGTCAAGATTCAAGCAGTATAAATGCAAGACATTGTGAAAAACGTTTCTGGTCTCAAATCCACAGTTATTGCCTTGATATTGAAAGGATCCAATTACATTATTTGGTCAAGAACAATCAAGACATCAATTTGTGGAAAAGGGCTTTGGGAACACATCTTGAAGAAGAGGTGTGTGAACGAAGAAGAAGGCCCGAATCAGAGCACAAAGGATGAAGCTACTAACAAAGAAGAGGCCAAGTGGTTCCAAGAACATCAACTAGTTCTTGGATTTCTTAAAAACTCTTTGGACCCTTCTATTCTAGAAGCATACTCATATTGTGAGACCGCTAAATTTCTATGGGATACTCTCAAAAGAGTATATGGAGACATCTCAAATATCAACCGTGTTTATGAAGTCAAGAAAGCCATTAGCAATTTAAATCAAGAGGATTTGGACTTCACAAGGTATCTCGGCAAGTTCCAATCTCTATGGAGTGAACTTGATGCTTTAAGGCCAAGTTCTATGGATCCTAAAATACTCAATGAAATACGTGAGAAAGATAAGACATCTGGGTTGCTTTTAAACCTCAACTCAACTTATAATGATGTGATCAAGTCAATCTTAAGAGAAACTAAACTTCCGAGCTTTGAAGAGGTGTGTTCTAGAGTTCCAAAGGAAGAAGGTTCTATGGGATTGTTTGGGGGAAAGAAGGAATTTTCCAGGGCCAATAAGGAAGTGTTTAAACAAGAGGATAAAAGGGCTTTAATGTGTGAGCATTTCCATAATAAGGGTCACATTAATAACAATTGTTGGATTCTTCATCCTCACTTGAAACCGGCCAAGTTCAAGGATTACAAGGAATCAAAGACTAATGTTGCATAAGGAATGGAGCGAGTTGAGTCCTCCAATCAAGGAAATGAGGTAGCTTTTTACTCATCAATAAATTATGTCAAGAAAATTGACTTGGAGGATCTCATCAAGGCTTATGCCTCCAAGCTCGGTATTCTTTCTTAACCTCTATTGTTCTTGCAAAATCAGATCATAAACTTATTGTAGATTCAAGAGCTTCACGTCACATGATTAGAAATGCTAGGTTTTTGGAGAATATAGAACCATCCATAGGAAAGGTTATAATTGCGGATGGCAAAGGAATTTCAATTGAGAGAACCGATAAATTGAATCTATTTAACAAGAAGAGTGATGTGTTTTACATTGCTAAATTCAAATCAAACTTAGTATCAGTTAAAAAAGCTACTAATGATCTTAAATGCAATATTATGTTTAGTCCTAATGATGTTAAGTTTCATGATGTTGACAATGGGAAAGTGTTTGGCAAATGAGAAATCGAAGATGAACTATACATCCTTGATGATGCAACTCCAAGCCAATATGATTCTATAGCCTTGAAGTCTTATTATCATCAAATAAAAGTGTATTATGGCATGCTAGATTAGGCAATCCACACTCTCGTGCTCTTAGTTTAATGTTGCCTAATGTTTCTTTTGATCACGCTACTTGTGAAGCATGTACCCTTGGCAAACATTATAGAGTTGTGTTTCCAAAATCTAGTTCCATTTATAAGCATTGCTTTGATTTAGTTCATTCAGATGTTTGGATATCTCCTAGCATGTCTAGAGATAGGAACAAGTACTTTGTGACATTCATAGACGAAAAGTCTAAGTATACACGAGTTACTTTGCTTCCATCTAAAGATAGAGTATATGAGGGTCTATTAACTTTCATAACTAAGTTACTAATCAATTTAATGTTAAGGTTAAAGTATTTAGATCGGATAATGGAGGAGAATACACAAGCCAAAGATTCAAGGATCATCTAAACAAAAGATGGAATATTACACCAATCTAGCAGCCCACATACACCTAAAAAAATGGAGTAGCCGAAAGGAAGAATCAAATCCTAATGGAAGTATCTAGAGCTATGATGTTTCTTAAGAATGTCCCTAGAAGGTTTTGGGGAGATGCGGTTCTAGATTCATGCTATCTCATCAATCGGATTCCAACAAGAGTCTTGCAAGAATCTTCTCCATTTGAGGTATTAAACCAAACCAAACCTTCTCTTGATCACTTACGGGTATTTGGGTGTGTTTGTTTTGTGTATGTTCCAGGAGAACAAAGAAAGAAGTTGGACGCTAAGAGCAATAGATGCATGTTTCTTGGGTATTCAACAACAGAAAAGGGATATAAGTGTCATGATCCATCCACCAACAATATTTTTGTGTATAGGGATGTAAAGTTTATGGAGGAACAAGGATATTACAACAAGAATAAAAGAGAGAGTCTAAAAGATCTAACTAGATCACCCTTCGGTTTTGGCCACTAGCTTGAGGTTTCTCTTGAACCATTTGGATAATGACAAACCTAAGGTATCAAGACGACAGAATACTCCATCAAGTCAAGATGATAATGGGGATATTCAAGAATAAAAACAAGGGGTAGCAACTCAAAACCCGACTCAAGCTCAAAAGGAAGAGTCACTTCAAGATCAAAGCCAAGAAGGAGTAGTTATGGGTCAAGAAGGACAATAACACTAGAGTCTACTACAGCAATCAAGCGGTTGCTCATCCCATTCAAAAAGTCTATTCCATTAACCTTTTTCCTATGGTTCATCAAGCATTTCTTGTGCAGATTGAAGAAAATCAAATTCCTAAGAGCAATGAAGAAGCTAAAAACAAGAAAATTTGGGTAGAAGCTGTTGGGGACAAAAGGGGAGCAATGAAAAGGAATCATATTTGGGATGTTAAGGATCTTCCCAAAGGAAAAAGGGTTGTTACTTTTATATGGGTGTTCACCATTAAATAAAAGAGTAATAGGGACATAGAGAGGTACAAAGCTCGTTTAGTTGCAAGAGGATTCTCTTAAACTTATGGGGAAGACTACAAGGAGACATTTGCTCTCGTGGTTACATTCAACACTGTGAGAGTTGTGCTCTCTCTGGCCACCAATTTATCATGGGACTTGTGGCAAATGGATGTGAAAAATGCATTGCTTCAAGGAGAATTCAAGAAAGAAGTGTACATAGTTCCACCTTCCGGTCTTGAAGATCTTTGTAAACTAGGTCAAACCCTTAGATAAAGGAAGACTATCTATGGTTTAAAATATTTACCAAGGGCTTGGTATCACAAGCTGAGCTCAACTTTGATTGGTCATGGATTCAAGAGATATCATTCGGATCATATACACTCGTTACACTCCAAAGCTCTAAAGGACTAGTAGTAATCTTAGTCTATGTTGATGATCTAATCATAAGTGGAGATGATAAGGAGGGTATTCAATCTGCAAAAGGACTCTTACAAAAGGATTTTGATATAAAATATCTTGGAGAATTGAAATGCTTCATTGGGCTTGAAATCTATATATCTTTGGAGGGTTTGTTTATATCTCAATGGAAGTATGCTCTTGATCTCTTGAAAGAAAAAGGGAAACTTGGTTTCAAACCAGCAAAAACACCACTTGAAGATGACTACAAGGTCAATGGAAAGGGGGAGAAAAGTGATGAGAAATTCAAAGATGTTAGGCAATATAGAAGGCTTATTGGTAAGCTAATCTACCTCACACTTACTCGACTAGATTTATGTTTTACTGTGAATTAAGTAAACCAACATATGAAGGAGCCTACGGTTTACCATTGGAACATGTTGAAAAGGATCTTGGGGTATATAAAAGGGTCTCCGATTCAAGGCATTTGGATGGAAAAAATGGAAAAACAGAAGTTGTGGGTTATTGTGATGCGGATTGGGAAGGAGATAGAACTGATAGAAAGTTTACTACTTGTTTTTTTACATTCATTGGTGGAAACTTGGTCACTTGGAAGACAAAGAAGCAAAAGGTGGTCTCATGCTCTAGTGCATAAGTTGAATATAGAGCTATGAGAAAACTCACCAATGAATTAACTTGGCTCAAGACTCTTCTCAAGGACTTTGGAATAGAACAACCTCATCCTATCACTATGCATTGTGATAATTAAGAAGAAATTCATATAGCTACTAACTCCTTGTTCCATGAAAGGACCAAGCACATTGAGATAGATTGCCACAAGGTCGGGAGAAGATTGAAAAAGGAGTGATTCTACCTTGTTACACAAAGAGTGAAGACCAACTTGCCGATGTCTTCAATATGACCACAAGTCAAAAGGTTTTCAAACATATAAGTGACAAACTTGGACTAGTGGATCTTTCTCTTCCATGATCAAATATCCCCTAACTCATTGACAACATACACTTTTTCCCTCAAAGTGGTTTTGTCCCATGTTGTTTTCTACATTGAGGTTTTGAGCAAGGTGGTGCTAATGAGTTCTCTTCCAAGCTTAGCCTTTAGGGTGATTCCAAAGCCTACGCTTGAGCGGGTTGTTGATCAAATGGAGTAATTATTGAGAATGGAGCAATCTAGTTCTTCCAAGTTTTATCTGGTTCTTCATTCTGGAAAATATGAAGTACTGTGAAGTTTGAGGGGGTTATTGATCAAATGGAGTAATTATTGAGATTGGGGCTATCTAGTTCTACTAAGTTTTATCTAAGATTGAGGGGGTTATTGATCAAATGGAGTAATTATTGAAAATGGAGCGATCTAGTTCTGCTAAGTTTTATCTGGTTCTCCATTTTTGAAAATATGAAGTATTGTGAAGTTGGGCTGAAGCAAGTCAGACCAACTTCTCCCACGTTTCCTACGTTTGGAAAGTAAAAGGAATAAAGAGGAGATGCTGCCAGCTCATAGTACTTCCATCCTTATCCTCAATATGATTGTTTGCAATCTGAAAAGCTCACTATGAGTTGTCACCATTTTAAGTTTCAAGTTGTTATCTTCTTCTTGTACAAGTCTATAAAAAGACTACTCCTTTGTTAATAAAAAATACATACTTTCTTCTTATTCTCCTCTCTTTACTCTCTCAAGATGTTCTTCAATCTCTTTACTAAATCTATTCATTTCTATTCTAGTTCTTCAATCTCTCATTCTTATCTTATTATACTCTAAAATCTTTCAATCTCCTCCCATTTTTCAGGTTTAATTCTATAAAATTCTTAACATATATTTCTAATAACATGTCTTGCAATACTTAGCATTTGCATAATTATTCTTTTAAAATTCTTCTCAAATGATATAATATGGTGTTAAGCTTCATTTTTTTCTGAATGAGAACAAATGGTACACTCGAGCTATGAGTCGTGGGGGTTCCAATTTTGTTTGTCTTGATAGTGCTTGACAAGAGGGAGTTCCATTTCTTATGTTGAGCATTGCACGTGCCATAAGATTCACTTGAGTTAGCAATCAAGTTGATTGGGTTAGAAGACATGGGATCCATCTTCAAATATGTCGAATTAGATCCACAGGATGAGCCTTGAGACAATAAGCTGCCAGAAATCGCTGGTAGAGATGTCGAAGTGGAGGCAGGTCCATCAATAGGCGGTTTTAGCGCATGGAAGTCAACCTCTGCCGTAGAAGAATGAAAATCAACAATTGATGCTTTTCCCAAATCGCGATGCATCTGATTTGGGCAGTTTCCTAAGGAAGGGCCTTCAAATCTAGACATTGTTCTACCATCTGAGGATGCTTTAGTGCAGTTCTCGAAGAAGCTCTAGGAGCCAGAGGGAAGGAGCCAGAGTTTTTCAGAGGGGGAAAGAAGTGCTGCATCGGTATGGATGTTCGTTCAAATAGGCTTCCTCATACATTGTATTTTATATTTATGGTTTGTCATTTTGTGTCTTTTATTATTGAACAACATTGTATTTAATTGTTTAACGGTTCTCAAGCTACTAGACCATTGGTCATCAGATAATAAAGTTTATAGTCTGTTTTCTACAAAAATTTGTTCTTTTCTCATCGTAGGAAACGTGTTGTGTAGGGAGAGAAACAATATAGTTGCATAGATTTGATTAGATAAATTAATGATTGTACTATGTTGTGTGTATTTTTATTTGAAAGTTAATGCATTGTTTACCTACACTAGCTAGAGTTTGAAGACCGTAATGCTTTGATTGTTAATTATAAATTTGTAACTTTAATTATTTAATCGAAAAAGTTGGGTTCGAGTGAATCATATAAGATTATTTCTCTCAAAATTAAGCGACACTACACTAGGGTTTTAAGATCATATAGTAACTCATCTCCCCATATAAGTTCTCTTTTGTTTTGTGCTTAAAAGTGTGATGTGATATGTTCTTTTATGCTATGTTTTTTTGCAGTTTATTTTTTTACTCAACTTGAACTCTGTGGTTTAGCCATTCTATTATATCTCATTTTTAGTAGCAAACCTTTTATTAAAAAAAATATAATTAAGTGACACTTATATTAATATGTTTAGCAAATTAGCATTTCTTTTCGTCAGTATTGATCATCAAATATTTAAGGATAAAAAGAAAATTTATTGAAAGATATATTTTAATTAAATAAAATCGGCTCGAAACACTAAGATGTACAACATGCATTTTATTCAACTCGATCAAACTTTGGAATTTTTTATTGTTTTTAATATAGATTGGAGGGACTATTTATAACCATTTGTTGCAATATTGAATACGATAGTGAATAAGTTAACTCGACCACTTCAGCTTTCCTGTTTAAACTATAGTCATATTGTGCGAGCTCAACAAGTTCAGCATGTGTACAACCTCCACCCAAAAAGAACATTATCCCTCGGTTGTAATTATCCATCCAAAATGCCACATTAATCATTTTGTCACTCGTTCTCCATATCTGAACCATTATCTACAAAGAAATAAACAGATGAACCATTAGCGATGCATATTATAAAGCAGAATTCATTCGAAGTCACCAACAATAACCAACAAATGAGCAAAAATTCTAATCAAACAAGATCCATAATTATAATAACAAAAGAGGTCTAACTGATAAAGAATAAAGAACAATAATCAAAACACATGTGAGAAAAAAAATACAAAAATGTATTATACATATACTACAAATACATTTTTATCAAAAATTAGTGAAATAGACTTCAAAAGAAGTCTGCTATAAAAAGGAGAGTAAACTACTATGTGAAGTTTATTAATTGTAGTAGACTACATATGAAGTCTGCATTTTAGACTATATATGAAGTCTGCATTTTAGGTTAATTTTGCAGTTAACTACACAGTTGACTTTAAAGAGCATGCTGCAAACGAAGTCTACAAAAGGGAGGAGGTTAGTTTTGCAATTAACCAAACTTTGACTTTCTGAGCAGGCCTCAAAAGCGGTCTTCTTCTAAAATATGTACAACTATGAAGTGTGCTTATAAAGTATGTATAATAAACAAAGTCTACGCAAATTGTACGGGATTCTTATGCAGTCTCCTCTAAAAGGTGGGGTTAGTTTTGCAATTGCCCAAACATCAACTTTTAGTTTTAGACTTCATTTGAAGTCTGCTAGTTGTAGACTTCAGAGGAAGTTGCATCGCGGTTTGACCGAGTAGACTTCAAAAGAAGTATGTAATATAACATAATAAAGTGCAGACTTCATTTGAAGTCTGATGGTCAAGTAAACAGCAAACGAAGTCCGCAATATAATATTTTATCTTTGGTCAACATTTGAGAATTTGGTGAACTGCAATACTAACGTCCTTATTTAGAGCATGCTTCTTTTGAGGTTTGAAAAAAAGTCAAAATTTTGGTCAAATGAATAAATAACATCGTTTTTACGCCGACTTCAAACAAAGTCTGCTCTAAAATGGTCAAAGGCCTGGTCAAATGCAAAATAATCTCTCACTATCGAAGAATGCGAATGCGGTCGCCGTGATTTTTCTTTGATTTTTTGTTTCCAAAGAAAGATTGTAGACGTCAAAAGAATCAGCAAAGTGAATCGGTCAAATGCAAAACTAATATTTGCGTTGACTATCAGTCTACATATGAAATCTACAAACAGTTATAGACTTCATATGAAGTCTGTGGGACGTAGATATGCAACTTATCAAGAATCAAACTCGAAGATTATCTTAATCCATGTTTGACCTCGTTTTTGGCTTCTTCAAGCGCCCACAACTTCGACTTTAACTGATACTGAAGGAGTTTAGACTTTATAATCGTTGAATCGACCAAAATACAAAAACTTAAAACTTAAAAAAAATAAAATTTTGAGAGTTTTTTTTAATTGAATAGGAGATAAAGTGGGAGATTGTGAAGTTTTGAGACAAAATATGAGCATTTAGAGTAAAAAAGATGGGTTGAAAGACATTTAGGACTTCATTTTTGTGGTTACTGATGGTTGAGAAAATTGAAGAAGATGACACTTTGGTAAATAAGTAAACTAGTTTGGGTTTTTGTGTTCTTTTGCATTTGGTTTTTTAATTAAATAAATTAGTTAGAGTGACATTTTGGTTATTGTTGAAATTTTTGAAAGATAGAATGTGGTATTTTAAAAGATGAGGAGAGAGAATGGTATACTCATTGACTATAATTTGTAGATTACTTTTGCAAGCAATCAAATAAAGAAATATACTATTTTCTTTTCTCATAAATGACAAAATTTTCTATTTTATGAATCTTTACTTTAAAATTAGCCTATTTTTCCATATTTCAGAAGAAATGATATTATTTTACACAAAGAAAATGGAAAAAATAGTGAAGTTCCTCACCTTTTAAAAGATATGGCCTAGTTAATAATTACATACATTTTTATTTATTGTTGTAAGATTTAGTATAATTTCTTAACTAATTTAAGCATTCCATAAAAAATTACTACTAGTTTAATACTAATATTTTAAATTTTGGCAAGTTTTGTTATTTTACTATGTAATTTGGTTCATTTTTATAGATTTTCAATCACTCACTACTCTTCAAGAGAAATGACGAAAATGCTTAAATACAAAAAAAAATTGTAATGAATAACACAAAAAAAACATTACTCAAGTTTCAATTCCCAAAAAACCAAATTAACTTCCCTATTTCCATTTTTTTTTGTTTACAAAGGGGAGTATTTCTTTAAAACCCCCTAATATTATTATCTTTTTACTATGAAAAAACTTAAATATCAATTTTGTATGGTTATTAAGCTAAATTATCCAAATAAAAACTTTTAAAACATTCGAGCAAAAATTTTCAAAAGCCCTAAATTAAGAGTGTGCTTCGTTGAAAAATACTTTCAAAAATTTTAAATATTGTGATTTGCTTTGCTTTTGATGAATATCTAAATTTATTATTTTTTTGCTCCAAAAATACAGATATATGGGGAAACCTATATCCGAAAAATTTGTGGATATGTAATATGTTCTGTCTAATACACACAAAACTAAAAAAATATAACCTTTTGCTAAAAGTAATTTTTAACATAATATAAAGTAATACGTAAAAGTGAGCGAAATCATTTGTTTTGTAAGTTTAAAATTAACTATATATAATTTTTACAAAATATTGAATTATTTTTAACAAAAAATATTAAAATTTTTAGAGTATTTTATTTCCTTTCTTAATTTTATACTTTCATAAGTAATTTGGTGAATAAAATATATTAAATTTATGCATAAAGATAAAAAAATTATACAATTTATATATATATATATATATATATATATTTATTAAATAAGAAGTCACTATCCTACGTGTCATTCGTAGGAAGCAAGTTCGTGACATGGCATCACGAGGTTTATTCTCGGATTTTCACTCAAAAAATAGAAAAACTCTAATATATCTACGTGTCTTAATCTTAGTCGTCTATCGTGACATGGCGTCTCCAGATCGTTTCATCTCCCTACCCTATTTTTCATCGGACCATATTAGTCCTACTCAAAAATATTATTCTTTTTATCTAAAACTTTTGACTCGATCAAAATCTTTTCTTAGGTTTAAGCTAGTTTCCACGAAAGTTTTTTAATCAATTGTATAAACCGTACGTTCTGCTTCATTATTGTGCTTCATCATTCAATAGGATAGTGTTCTACGTCTTCTAAATATTTGTTGTGTATGTGAATTTTTGTCCATACGATCGTCTTCTACATATTTGATTTATAGGTGAATTTTTCTTCTCATTCCAGGTTTTCTAGGTTGTGATTGTGATTCTGTTGTTGATTATGGCACAGTTCGGGTGAGTCCTAAACTAACCCCCTTTGGAGACATCCATGATCATTTATTCTCTCAATGTATATCTTTTACGCAAACTATATTTGGTTTCATCCCAAAATTTGTGGAGTGGTTACGATTCTGCCAATTATCGATCTACTAATGAGGAATTGATTGTTTCCTTTTGTTACAATAGTGTTTTGGTGTGGTGTGTGGTCAGAGACTTGTGACAGAGACACTGATAAGAAAATCTTTTGGTTATGTTGAAATATGCAATATCGTAGTCGTCAAAGATCCAGTGGCGTTGTTATTTTGAAGTTTAAGCATGAATATAAAGTTTTTCCTTTTCCGAACGTTAAAGAAGAGGAAGTGAAAATTACTTCTGAACCTTAGTTCATTTTAAAGTGTCATTCCTTTTAACCATAAAAGCAACCACTATTTAAACCAGAAAAAGACAAAAGGAAAGCTTGTTACTTGAATACAATTGGATAATATGGAATAGTATTATTTGTCTTTCTTTCTTTGTTGTGTCTATATAGTTTCTTGTCTCATTGCTTAAGTTGCATCACAAAGTGAACCAAGAATGAGTTAGCTTGAACCACACGTTCATCTTAAACTTAATTGTCTTCAAATCCACGAGAGTAAGAAAGATTTGAAATGCAAATGGTTCTGAGTATGAGAATTGAGATGGTGAAGTCAAGGTTCAAGAGTGTTTGTATGTTCTGTGGAAGCAGCAGAGGAAATAGAGATTTCTACAGAGATGCCGCCATTGATCTAGCTCAAAAGCTGGTTCAATTTTATGTTTATGCCTTTATGAGATTCTTGAAACCTTGAAATGGGTCTTGACGTTTCTTTTCCTCAGCTTTCTTTATTTTTCGGAACAGGTGGCTAGGAGATTGAATATTGTGTATGGAGGAGGAAACATTGGTCTCGTGGGTTTGGTCTCACAAGCTGTTCATGAAGCTGGAGGACATGTATTAGGGTATGCTCCTCAGATCTATGATAGATTCATTTTAATCTTGTGTCTTTCACTGTTTGACTGTTTCCATGTGATTCTTTCTATGTTGTTATGGTTTAGGATCATACCAAGAACTCTAATGAACAAGAGGTGAAGCTTAAACTACTTTGTGCCTTGAATGATAACTTGGTGTTCAAAGATGAAAACGTCTGGAGAAACATTTGGTGAAGTTAGAGTTGTGGTTGATATGCATGAAAGGAAAGCCGAAATGGCACGCCACTCAAATTGTTTCACTGCATTACCAGGTATACAGAGAACCAAATATGGTACATAGGGTCTAAAAGAGAAGAAAACAAATCTCCAAACATGTAAAAACTTAGTATCAAACTCCTAAAGAAAACATGAAAATGAAGTTAGGATTTCAGATATTGATTTAGCCTAATATGCATGCAAATATGCTAATGGGTTTAATAAAATATTTAGGTATATTCAACAAGTATAGATATTGTTAGAATTGTAAGAGATTTAAGAGAGAAATATGAAGAACATGTTTGAATTGTAAGAAAAAGAGAGAGGAAGAATTCGAACTAGAGAGAGAGAATAAGGTTTAGTATATTCCTTGATGAATATTACAATACAAATGATGGTTCTTATATAGAGAACCATGAGTTTTAAAATACACAAGATGCCAAACATAATAAGAACAAATGAAAGTACAAGTAAATTAATGTTGCAAGTGGCTTCCTTTTGACTATATACCAACGATACTATGAGGGAGAAAGGGACAGCTCGTTCTTTGACTCTCCTTAAGTAGCACATGTGATATTTCCTATTTTAGTATTAGAGACCAAATGCAACAGCTCCTTGCTTTTTCTCTTTATAGTTTTGACTTCTTTTATTTTATTAAACTCACATAAGCATGATTAATGTTGAAACCATACTTATATGATTTAATAGATATAAGATTTGATGACTTGAGTAGGAAATCATTAAGACTTCCATATGAACAACTTATTGCCATAGTGACAACAACATTATTAGTTAAATAAGAGTCAGGGACGATCGCTGGAGAAGCTAGGTTTATATCTCCCTAAACATGTTTTTACACATGCAAAATCCCAGAAAATGACAAAAATGTGGTTTACAAGGAGGTGTTTAAAAACATAGAGTGATTTGGGTCTGTTCCTTCTATGTTATGATTTTTTTCCTTATTTTTAATATATGACATTGGGACATTTATTGGATTCTCAAGAATATAAAATGAATGTTACAATTTTTTCTAACTTTTATAAACATAGGTTAATTGAATGTTACAATTTTTTCAATCTTCTATAGTATATAACAGTCTTAAAATTCTTAGATTATAAAATGACAATGTTTAATATGGCCGAGAAGTTTCGGGGTGTAAACTGATATTTTGGAAAAATCTAAGTTCGTGTTAAGAGGAAAACAAATTCTGTCCGTGCACGACACGGACCAACACCTAGTATATATATATATATATATATATATTAACATGCATATGAGAGTGGAGCAAATTTCCACCTTTTAAAATTTTAGTATTTTTTATTTGTTCTCTTTTAACATATATTGAATTTAGTATTTGATTTGTATATTCGGATATGTCTAAACAAATAAGCACGGATAATAAATCGAATCATACCACTGATATTTACATATAACAAATCGAATCATATCATAGATCTTTTGTCCAGCGGTAGTAGGTGAGAAAAGACCGAAGTCCCAAAGTTAACTTCCCTATTTTTCCGCATATAAATCCATAATATTCTAGAGAATGTTGTTGTAAACTTTTTTCTGGTTACATGTGAAGTTGCGTTTGGTTTTGGTTTGAATTTAGGTTTTGATCGTGGAGGTAGAAGAATGTCCGTTGGATGCTTTCGACGAAAAAGTCTAATTTGAAACCATTGCAAGCTTCTCCGATTTTCATCTTAGACCATTCGTGATCTTGCAATTGTCGAACTATCTTATTATAAAAACGAAACGCATTCGACGTGAACTTGACACGTTGTCAAATCATAATTCACATGATTTCGACACCTGTCACTACATAGAAGTAACATTTACTATTTAACATTTATTTAAAATTTCTAAATTTATAAGCAAATTTTATATTTGATATAAATAAGTAAATTTTCTATTTTCATTATAAATGGTAAGTTTAATATTAAGGAATTTATTTTTATTAAAACATTCAATATTAATTATTATATATGCAAACATAATAAAATTATAATATTTAATTAAAAACATTGTTTTTCATGCGAGATTAAAAATCTTAGATTAATTTAGATGATATTGGTTGTAATTCATAATTTTCAATAATTTAATAATGGTTTTAATTTACATTTTAAATTTACGGGTTATAGTTACATGGATTTCAACTTTAAAACCTAAATTTATAATGATATATTTATATTTAACTTCCCGTGTATTACACAAGACCTTATCTAGTGTAAAGAATAAATATAGTTTAACCTAAATGATCCCTTCTGATTGTATAAACTAGGGGTGAGCAAAATACCTAGATCCAAAGACCGAACCGAACCCGAACGGAAAAAGTAAACTCGAACCCGAACTTGAACCTTTGAAATACCCAATTGGATATTAACCTCAATACCCAAACGAACCAAAACCAAACCCGAAACGATTAAACATGAAAAAATTAGTACCCGAAATAACCGAAAAATAATTCAATATCCAATATATTATTTATATTTTAGTTCTAAAATATATGAATAATATATATATATATATATTTAAAATTATAATTTTAGTTCTAAAATATTATTAATTTTAAGTATTTCAGATATTTCAAGTAATTTTGAATATTTCGTAATATTTTTCAGTATTTTATTCTAGTATTTTTGGATATTTTTTGGTATTTTGGGTACTTCGAAAATTCTTGGGTACTTCAGGTACTTAAAACAGCCAAAGAACCGAAAATATCCGAAACAAGTATCGAATAATATATAGGTGAAGATAAATATCTGAAATACGCGAATCCAACATGAACCCCAACTGAACCGAGCTAAAAAAAGTATCCGAACGGATTCCTGACCTAAAAACCGAAATACCCGACTCGAACCCGAGTACTAATATCCCCAGGCCTAGGACTATAAACTTCACCTATATATTACGTTTAGATAGGCCTGTTTTAGTTAAATCACATCGAATTCGATCGTACTAACATAGAACCCTTACCATTTTTAAAAAATCCTAAGCAGTTGCAAACTACCTCTATGTCCTCTGGATTTGTGTTCTTGATAGCAACACTTCTCTGTTTCGTATTAAATGTCAAATTGAGGATGTGACACTTTTGTTTAATTGGTAATTATTTACAGATTTATAGTTGACTTTTGGATTCTTAATTTGGCTTTAGGTATCTGTTTTGCTCTTCTTTACAGCAATCTCCAAGTTTCTTCTTGTGATTTGAAGCTCTCTTGTGTAGTAATGCATTCTGTCTATAACCATTGCCAAGAACAAGGCCGTCCCTATTTTTTATACACACAAAATAAAAGAAGTCTAAGAATTAGATTTAAACATAAAATATGGTGTATGAAACGATGAAATGGTGTTTGTTATGTTATAGTATTACCCATGAGGAAAGCTTCGAGGAGGCAATTCGCAAACATGACCTGATCAGTCGGGTTAGCTACACCACCAGACTCAGATAGCCTTGTGTTGATCTGCATTGTGCTGAACAAAACCGAGCCAAACAACACAAGCATAGTGGCTGCAACCGTCTTTGTAACTAGAGGTCCTCGACCTTGCTTCAATAAGTCAAGTAATTTCACCAGCAGTCTTCTTAATGGAGTCCGGAATCCGAGTGTTAGAATCAGGGCGGCTTCGATTGACACGACTGCGAATAGAAGCTGAAACATTTCTCTGAACATCTTTTAGTAACTTGGGGAGGGTTTAGAAGTGGGTTTCAAGGTTTTAGTTTTATACAAAAAATTTTGAAAAAGAGGACTTGTTGAAGAGTGAAAAGAATAAGGAGTTGCTTGATGCAATGGATATGGATAAATGTAGAACTAAGCCTTCGGAATCGAATAAAATCAATATACTTTGTGTGCTCTCAAGATTCTAAGGTTCGTTTTTTGTTTTCAAGGTCGGTTTGCTTCACGTTATTTGGATAAACATATTACAAAAGTTCGATCAATTAAATATTAATTAGATGAGTTAATTCGTGTAAATAAAAAAATAATAAAATAAAAATGAAGTTAATTGTTACGCGCTTAGGAAGGTGATACTGTAACCACTGTAACTGTAATAACTTTAAAATTAAAATTTACTGTTAAAACTTTTAGTTTAAAATATTGGCGGTAACTTTACATATTAATGACTTTAAGAAAAAACAAAAATAAACTGTGAAAAATTAAAGAGTGCTTTAAAGACTTTATAAAAAAATTAAAGTCTCTACGGCCAATTACCAACCACCCTCTAGAATTTCCTACATATACCCTATCCCTTGGCCATGCGTAAATATATATTTTTTTGTAACAGTTTTCGATTGAATTAAAAAATCGTAACATAACGTTAGTTAGTAAACAAAAAAACCCTTACAAAAGGGACAAACTAATCAGAGCCGTGCGTTACTTACGAGAAAATGGACAATAGCCCTAGGCCACTTCTAAAATCATAATTTTTAGGCCACATAGTTTATCTAGTTAATGTTTTGGTTAAGTTTCCTTTTTAACTACAAGTTTGTTTTCTATCATCACTATCATTATCCTTTTGTTTTCCTCTTTTATATTACATTATATTTAATGCACAATATTATATAGAATTTAAATGTTAAATTTGGTTTTAACTAAAGTTTTAGATGCAATGTGGTTAACTAAGTTTTAAAAGAAGCCACATTTTAAAATTTTGGCCATATGCCACTCTACTAATTGGCACGGCACTGAAACTAATGAACCTCATCAAACATGTTGAGAGTAGTTGGAATGAAAAATCAGAGATCATATTTGGATATAGCCTGCTTGAAACTTGGTATAGATGATGTCAACTAGTAGATGCCAACCACATTTGAAGTAAAGCAGACTCAAAAGCTGAGTCTTGGATCCTATAAGAAGCCTTGTTAATGATAGTACGATCTGTAGAAACATGAATTCTACAATATGACAAACTGATTTATTAATATTGATAATGACAAGAACATATATTCATATATATATAT
>OVAN01001443.1:0-40996 GCA_900406275.1 Anastatica hierochuntica
CCTGGCGCCAATTGGCGCCAAGGACATGGCTTGGTCCTGGCGCTAATTGGCCCCAAGGACTTGGCTTGGTCCTGACGACAAGAAAGGTAGTAGGTACCGCTACCCCCGTTTGCTAGAAGTGCTCTCCTTCATCGTGTAAAGGCTCATCATATCACGAAGCTCAAGAGCGATTCCCTCTTCCTTGAACCTCGTGATAAAGCCATTAATCAGCCTTATCACAGATGGACAAAGCTGGGGAAGATCTAGGTGATAATGATCGAGGAGATCCAACAGCAACTCAGGTAGAGGGAGTCTGAGGTGACTCCTGGTAATATATTTCTCGTGAAGACAAAACCAACCCTCAGGGATGTTTCCAGGGGTCTCGTCAGGAGAACAGGCTCTTGCGAGCTCCTTCGGGCCTCCAGCTTGAACCATGAGGTTAACTACCTCCTTATCCGTCCAGGAGGAGGGCTGGTGAGGGCCGAAGGAGGTGCTGCCACTAGAACCCTCACCTTTCTTGGATCGTTTTGCAACCCTGTGAGCAATCGAGTCCTTAGCTTTTTTCTCCTTTTCCCTCCTTAACTCTTCTCCGATCTCCTGTTTTATCTTCATGATTTCGGGACCTGTTAGAGGAGCTGCTGTCTCTCCAGCTTCCTTCCGTCGATCCATCGAGATAGGTTGAAAGAAATTTCAAAAAGAAGGAAGAAGAAAGAGGGAGTCGAAATCTAAGGCTAAACAGTTTCTAAGAACTAAGGTTTAATAGAGAACTAGAGAAGATGAACAGAGTAAACTTGAAAAGTTAATGCAAACGAAACAAAAAAGTAAATAAATGAGAGTAAAGGAAGTTACCTCGAGAACAGGTTTGAGACGTGGAGATGATGGAAGGGTTGGCAGTTAATGGCTGCAGCTTTATATCAAATCGTGTCTTGAAACTCGGAGAGGACCTTTCGATTTCTCCTTTTTCCTGAACCGTTGATCCCGTGAAACAAAATCTGAGCCGTTGATTTGAATTGTTTATATCTTCGAGGAAGATATGCAGCAATCATTATCTCAACAATGATATAAAGGTCTCGGCGATTAGGTTAAGCTTTCGAAACTAGGAGCCTCCTCTCGAAAGCAGGGGGCAACTGTTGGGCCTAAATCTGGCCCATTATCCAAAGGATGGTTCGAGCTGTGAGTAAGGCCTAAGAAGGCTGGAATTGAGCTCGTAATGGGCTTAAGTCATATTCATAAGGAGATAGCTTTCGTGCCAAAATAAAAATAGGCTTGGCAAACGACCGTGGATTTGGAGAGGTCTAGGTCTCGTTGAGGAGGGAGCTGGCATAGCAGGTCTCGGACATATGGAAAGGGCCATAGACTTAGTCAAATAAGTTGTTAAGCACTCCGGAAATCAAGGAAGAGATCTAGGAACTGTTGCAACCACCTTATAACGAAGAAAGAGCTATTTAAGAGGGGGAGGAGGCGAACAAGAAGGTCTTCTTCAACTCGTATTGACCTAAAGACACTTAGCTACTTTTCGATTATCTTTGTATTCAACAAGTGATTCATAAGGATAGTCAAACTCTTCTTTCTTTTACCATTTGTGATTCTAAACCTCTATGTACTCGTTGTATCATTTATCAACCTCAATAAAAGTAAGCATTCATTCAACAAGTTCTTACAGGATTCAACCCACATTGCCTCTCCCTAAACCTAAACACTATTCACAAAATCTAAGAGGTGAGTTTAATCCCTCACATCCTGGATAAGAGTTTGATGACTGAGGTTTTCACCCAAGAAAAACTGGAAGCGTACAGATGCGTACGTTGTAGTGATTCGGGATTGAATCCACAAAGACCAAAAGTTGCACGAAAAGTAATGAATCAAACACGGGCTAAAGCGAAACAATGAGAGTTGGTTGTGATGCTAAAATCGAAAAGAAAGCAAACAAAAGCAAGAAAACAAACATGGGTTGTACTCAATAAAGAAAAACGTTGGGCACAAGGTATTCTCAGAAAATTCATGTAATTATCAATGTCAAAGTTGATTTATAGGAGAAAAAGATTAAGAGCCGTTTAGAACTCAAATCACTAATTTAGAATCAACCTACTATCGTAGCGCTAACTCCCTATGTTATAGAATCCTAAAGACTAACTTCCGTTGAATTTCATATTCTAAACATGCATTTGATTCAAGTTTGATAAATTCACAAACCGCAATAACATCAACTTTCGTTGGCTTAGAACACTTTGCTCGTTAAATCATAGTTTGGGCGTTCAAGAAATCACTTTCGGAGTATTGAACAAACTAAGATCTGAAACTTGGTCGTGAATCCAATTTCGGCATTAAACATAGTGATAAGCGAAGATCCGATAGATAATTTTCCCAATCTAACAACCTAACAATGAAAAATCATGAAAACCCCTAATGAGAAACCTTAAACCCAACTAATGAACTACTCACAAATATTCAAAGAAAAATCTCAAAGAAAATCAATACGAAACATCATGTAATTAAATAGAATATGAAAAGAGGGGTCATAACCTTCTCGGATTCGAAGTATGAAAGAGAAATCTTCTCCCTTAAGGTTACAAAGGTTCTCCCTTGCTCAAAAACTCAGAAAACAACATAATTCTCCGTAAATCAAGATTCTAGGTTATGTTTACAAGTATCACTGTTTAGCCTTCGTTTTTCCTCGGTTCATAAGCAGATTTTAAAAATAGACTTTCGCGATATGCCTTGGATCGATCGATCCATGTAGTGTGGATCGATTGATCTAAGTCACTCGGTCCAGAAACTGCACTTCGTGATCCAACTTCTCCGCGACATTTGTCCAGAATGATCTTTAAGCTCATAAATATTTCATAGTGCGTTCCTCTATCCATTTTGAACTTATAAACTGTGAAAAAGACAAAGAAGAACAAAAACCTAAAAAAGGACACAAAATACTCTGAAATCATAACTTTTCTCAACTAAAAACACGAATAAAAATTTGCAAAATCACAACGCATCAAATCCTCCAGACTTGAACCTTCGCTTGTCCTCAAATAAAGGAAACAAAGATTAAGACAAAGGATAAGAAATTTGAAATCAAGGACTCAAACTTTTGGTAAAACTTACTTTGCGCTTAAATTCGCTAACCAAATAAAGTAAAGACAACTATAACTTTCTCCCTTGGTCCCCTGCACAACCTCCCAAGCCCATCCATACTCTAAGCGTTGATCCTACAAGACTCAAAATCAAGTGATTGATCCTCTACATTCATTTATATCAGGCGTGAACTCTTAATCAGGTAATCTCCATCAGGAAATCGACTAGGAATCGGAAATGGCTTTCTGATATGGTGAGGCTAAAGTGTTTAATGGTCTAACAGCGTCTTAATGCAAGACATTATGCAAAATCGTTGGAGAGAGAGCATATTGAAATCCATGACCTCCTAACCACCTAGGCATCTATCACCACACCAAATAAAATCTCAAACAAATGCATCCTTCAGGGCAAATAAACTCTTCTTATTACGTGAAAATGTTATTCTATTTTCCGGAATAAATAAAGGCAAAATGGAATTTTCGTTTTTTCGTGCAAAATACGGATGGAACAGCTACACAACAATGATTTCCAAAAGGTAATGCCCATACAACACAAAGAAATGCATATAACTCATCAGCATACTCCCATCTTTACGTACACACTCAAGGTCGTGTCTAAACCACCTAGAGGTTCGAATCCTACCTAAGTAATCAGGAACAAAAATCATGTCTACCCTATTCTCTACATTGTTTTTACACATGTATGCATCTAAGAGCATAAAAAGATGCATGGAGAATCAAGGAAATAGAATAAGGGTGGTGATACCAGACTAAAAATGAGTCTGACCATCCAGGATTACCGAAACGAGCGGTAAAGAATGGGGATTGCAATCTTGGATGATGTTTCCGCTTACTAATATCAAAACCTGACCAAGAGAAATTAAATTCATTAATCGTCTTATAACAGAGAATCAATCACAATAAAGTCAAATTCTTGATTCTCATTGTTTTCTACTCGGTAGTTAGGACAGTGAAGTTCTCTGATTTGCTTGCGCTAATGATTCTACAAAAACGATCATCAAATAAAGATTAAAGCACATGCGCAAAACAATAATCAAAACTCTTCATCAACCATAGAATATCAAAAACAAGTTTTTAAAAACTCATAAGACTCATAAGAAACACACCAAAAGAAAAAGAAAAATATAGAAAAATACATAAGTAACCTCCCCCCGACTTAGCTCACACCGTCTCGGTGGGAAAATAAATATGAAGAAGGGGTAAGTCTAAAAGATAAAAGGAAATGCAAAAAGAAAATGAAAAAGAAAAGAAAAGAAAAATCGGTGTGTCGGAGATCATATCAGGTAGACAGTCCAGCACCGTCATATCGCGCCTTCTTGCCCGCCTCTGCCTCAGACCAAGCAGCATCGACATAAATCATCTCATCAATATCCTCAGAAGAATGGTCTCCACTGGTGGCAGGGGAAGAAGCGGGCACCACAACATCCATAGCAGCAGACGATGTGCATCCACCAGTAATTGTCTTCTTCATGGCTTTCAGAAGCTGCATGAGAAGGTTGTTGGTCTTTTGATGGCTATCAATTGTCCAAGCCCGAAACTTTGTTTCATGGAAGTCGAGAGGAGGTGGTGGAGCAAGCTGAAACAGAGAGAAATCATCAGGAAAGAGCTCCTCAGTAGGAGCGTCATCATCATGCTCCTCAACCTCGTCATCTGCATCAATCAGAACAGGCTGCGAAGAAGAACCAACGCCCTTGGTCTTCATGAATGTCACGGGGCATGGGCAAAAATCCGGAGGGCTAGGAAAAAACTCTACCCCTGCAGCACTCACTAAGTCAAAAAAATCAGGACGAGTGAGAATGCAAAAGAGAGAAACCTGGTCGCGGCTCTGGAAGTGAAAGACATGTCGTGCAGAAGAGAGAAAATGTCCACAGATAGGACTCATGATAATGTCGCAGTCAATCAAATGATGACCATCATAGTATCTATATGGGCGTGCCTGAATCGTCACACACATTGGTGCCTTCTCCCCCACTAGGCGAACTCGATGTTAACGCAGAATCCAGGTAATCATTCAGCCAAAAGCTAAAGACTTCCCCACATCAACAATATACGCTTTGTAGTAGGCCAACTTCTCGGCCAGCACCGCTTCTAGGTTAAGCTCATGGCCACGGGGATAAGTCACAATATCACCTCCTGACCAAAGATCTCTAACGCCTATGAAAAAGAAAGCCAACTCATCGTAAGTAATAGCAGCCACAATGGTCTTCCCGTAGATATGGGAACTCATGATCTTGGCAGCATATCGTAAGACAAGGCCAAGGATCCTGGACTACTTTGCATTCCGCTAGGTGAAACGACCCACGACAATGAAATCCCAGAAATCATAAACACAAAGAAGAAGAGGGATCTTAGAATGTCTACCCTTGGGGAAACCGAAGACGTCACATAGCTGGAACAGAGACATGCTCTAGAACCGCTTGTGGACAATGAATGAGAAAGTGCCCTCATTGGCAACGGGATTTTCCGGATCCTGACACTGAAGGCGTGCAGAGGCCATAAACTAGCGGCAAAGATCATGATAAACACCCTCATCGAGATCAAAGAGGCTCTCCAAGCCTATCCTCTCAGTCAAAGTGTAAAGTCTCGTGTTGAGTCCTAAAGAAGTAGTAGTGTACCCATCAATATAATTAGTGGCGGGGAAATCGATGGCATGGAGCTCCTGGTAGAAGGCTTCGTCATGCTCATCCCATTTTTTGGTAATGGGATGGTTGGCGGTATGCATCTTGTTGTTCTTACCAAAATTCTTCTTGAAATTAGGCACACGAGCACCGCAGTAGCAGGCTCAGCAGCTGCCGCAGGAGCTCGAGATGATGAGCTCGCATGTGGTCTCCTTTGCTTCTTTGTTCTCGTCATCCTACAAAAGAGAAAAACTCAAAAACCAATTCGTTCTGATGGATTAAAAAGCCAAACTCTAATCAAATCACTCATCATCTTCATACACAATAGCAATTCATCATTCAAAAACGCTCAACGATCAACCAAATGCGCAGAAAAGCTCACTAATTTTTGTTTTCAAGGAGGACCCAAAAACTTGAAATCCTTCAAACAACTTCTTCATGTTGTTTAGCATCAAACACAAGTGCCCAATAACATGTATATCAATCAAAATCAATTCAAACCATAAAGAACTAACTAAAAACCACCAAAACAAGAAGACTAATGCAGACAAGATCTCTCAATTTAGGCCTATTTCTCTCTGCAATGTCCTATACAAAACCATATCCAAAAATCTTGGCTAATAGACTGCAACTGATTATGCACCACTTGGTCTCCTCTCATCAATCAGCTTTCGTAAAAGGAAGACAATTGCTGGAAAATGTCTTGACAGCAATGGAAATTATGCAGGGCTCTAACCAGAAAAATGTGTCTAAAAGAGGGATGGTTAAAGTTGATCTTCGAAAAGCCTTTGACACGGTCAAATGGGATTTCATTCTCCATGTGCTCAAGGCAGCAAACCTTCCAGATGTTTTTCTAAATTGGATCCAGCAGTGTATAACGTCTACAACATTCTATGTGAATGTAAATGGCAATCTCGCTGGTTATTTTCAGGGGAAAGGGGGCTGAGACAGGGCGACCCTCTTTCTCTCTATCTTTTTGTGGTGGCTATGGAGATTTTAAACAAAATCCTTCAGGCCTACTTCAATGAAGGTAGAATTGGGTATCATCCAAAAGGGAAAGATCCTCAGGTCCGACACTTCGCTTTTGCAGATGACGTGATGATTTTTTTCAATGGCACCAAAGAATCAGTGTAAGGTATCTTCTCTGCCTTGAATCTTTTTCACAACCTCTCGAGTTTGGGAATGAACATGGATAAATATTCTTTATATGTTGCAGGACTAAGTTCTCAAAAAGAGCATGACTTGCAAGATGTGGGCTTACCTAGAGGAACTTATCTGTTTAGATATCTAGGTTTGCCTCTAATGCATAGACAGCTGAGGAAGAAAGATTACTCACCTTTATTCGATTTTGTATCAACAAAGTTTAATCATTGGACTACGAAAACACTCTCTCATGCGGGCAGACTACAAATGATATCCTCTGTAATCTACAGTATTTTGATCTTTTGGTTCTCGGTTTTCCCTCTCCCTAAGAACTACATTACGGAGCTTGAATCTTTGTGTAATCGTTTCATGTGGACTAGTGATATCTGTAAAAAAGGAGGAGTAATCTTTGTGCTCTCAAAGACTACCAATATGAAGATGCTTTAGTGAATACTTGTACTAGCTTGAATGTAATCTCTCTAGACCGTGTAAAGGAACCTTGTTTACAACATGAAATCAAGAAAGGAGTTAACCCCATACTCTTGGGAGATGCTACAAATAAAGTTCCAATGGGAATGTTGGAGAATATGGAGCTAAGGATTAGAAACACCTTTGTAAAGTGTGATTTTGTTGTGATGGGCACTAACTCCAATCAAGCTAACTTCCCAATCATCCTTGGAACTTCTTTCTTGTTAACCTCGGATGCTATAATCGACTATGAAGCCAAGAAAATGTTTTTGTAGAAGGTTGATAAATAAGCATCGTATCCTATGCTTGATCTCGACAAAGTTATTGAATATTATGGAACAATGTAACAAAAAGAAGATAAGCCAAATGGTACAACCCATGAGGAAAAGAGATATGAGAACTTTGAAAAGGATGGAGTTTGGGAATGGTTATACTAGAAGGAAAAAACCAAGGTTACTTCCCTTAAATAGGAGGTAACCCATGAGAAGGAAGCTCGATTCATCCTACATTACAACTATAAGGTTAGCTACAACCCCAATTTCTACAAAGGCAAAGGGGTAAAGAACTTCTATAAGATCTAAGAATGGGCTATGAGGAAAGCACCAAGGGGACCAAACCATGAACAGGTGGTCCTTGACTTCACCAACTAAAAGGAAAATTCAAGGTCAAGCTAAAGATCTTAAACAAGCGCACATGAGAGGCAATCTCATGAGTATCCTTCGTAAATATTTTCTTTTATCACTTTAAGTCTTTAAATTTCAATAATGATGGTTATTTCTTGGAACATTCTTGTTTCAAAGTCATTACTTTTTCCTCAAAGCTTAGCTTACAAAGGAAAACCATTCGAAGCAAGAATCAAATGCCAATAAGGGAAATGGAATTAACACTTCCAATGAGCCATACGACTCAATACTTAGAAAAAAATCCTATGGCTAAGGTATGTTCTCTAAATTTAAACATCTAGTTTGTATTTCACCAATTTAAAATTCATTTAAGAGTAATTTTGCAAAATCTTGATTTAAGAAGACCTAATGATTTTGATTCATTTATAAACATCCGGTTCTAATCTTTCAAACCAACTAATTTTTAAATTTTATTTTAAGGTTGCTTTAGTAAGATTTTTTGCCATTTTGTTATGAGAATATAATTTAAGCACCATTTTGAAAATTCTAAAGTTGCCACTAACTTGACTACTCCACCATCATTTTTGCATATGCTAATTGAAAGTTCAATGTCTCTCTCTCCTTTAGCTTTAAAACTCAACATTATTGGTTTTCAAAAGCTATAAATTTTGCTCTTTAAATTTTGAGATAAACTTTAAGAATTCTTGCAAGTTCAATCCTCTTTTCAAGTGTTTTCCAAGCTTTCAACTTCTCATAATCATCTTTGCATCAAAAAATATAAGGTATGAATGACAAAACTTCTCCTTTATCAAGTGAAATTTTCAATTTTACTTATGAGAAGTGAGTTTGATGTTGTTTGTGAGTTATCTTCTTAACTTTTGCATAGTTGTTGTATTTTCATGTATTAAATCTTCTTGAAAACATCCATGAGTGCTTGAATTATGGTTTATTCAATAGTGCTTATGAATAGTGTTTTGAAGAAATTTTGGGGAAATTTAATTTAGTTGGTTCATATGGTGAATTGATGGTGCATAAGTTTGGAAACAAGAAGAATTCAAGAAGTTTACAATTTTGTAAACTTTTCCTTTATATTTAAAATTTTTGTTTTTGATATACTAAAAGAAAGGACTTTTGAATCTTTATTTCACTTGTCATTATATTGTTATATTAGCATGATGCTTGTTTCATTTGTTCTTTACCATAAAAAGCCTTAAGTTTTGTTCACTGACATTGAATTTGGATAAATTATATTAAGTACACTCTTATCCAAATTTAGGAAAGGTCTTATGTTTAACATGAATATTCTCTTGGTAATATTTTAAAGCATCTCATGCATAGCATTTAATCATTTGGTAACTTGTGAAAATTTTGAAAATGTTAAGTGTAGAATCATTTGATGGCCGATTATTTTAGGTACTTTTGGGAGAAATTTTCGCCTCATTTTTGTTCATTTCGCATAGCATTTAGGTTGAATTTTTTGGTTGAGGAAGTTGCTAAAAATCTAAATCTAGGTTGACTTGTTTTTGAATGTTTAAACTCGATTTAAAGGTAAAACCTTCTTAAATCATTTCATTTGTTTATTAAAAAATTTTGAACTCACAATGACTACTAAATTTTGTAGGATCCAAAATGGCAACAAGTGAACCAAGAAATGTCACCTATGCTAGTTGGCACGGTGAGGAAACTAATATGTACTTATTCCTTCAAGAGAATGCTTAAGTTGTGAAAACCGTTTGGGCGGATGAGGATATACTAAGGGAAATGGAGATTCACAATCAAGTTCAATACTTGATCAAGAAGATGGACATGGGGAACATACTTTCAATGCATTATGCGACTTACCCCCCATCCAACTGTCCAATTTCTTTCCACGGTGAGCATGGTACAAGGACAAAAAGACTATGAGAGCGCCGCATACCTCACGTTCAAGATAAAGGATGAGTTCTATAGGATATCTCTTGAAAACATTTGTGAAGTATATTTTTTTCACTTCGTCAAGGAAGGAATTTGGTTATGGGGATGGTTTGGAAGCTAGGAAACTATGGGAGAAAATAGCACTTGGACCCTATGATGAAGCATTGGCAAAGATATCTAAGGTTTGAAATCCTACGATCCGCTACCTCCTAGAGTTGCTCGGGAACACCTTCTTGTCACGTGGTTCACCGAGCTTGGTGAAAAAATTGGGATTGAAATTGCTCTTTCAAAGTGTGAAAACGGTAATTAAAAGTCCAATTGGAGAAATAATGGAAGACTATTTTAGGGATGATGTCAATAATGGTGGCGTTTTCATTTCCAAGAAGCTTGATTACCACGAGGAGATAAGGTTAACAAGGAAGCCATTGATACGAATTGGCTTGGGTTCTTCACACCGTTTTTCCTTCACTTGGGTATTAATCTTGGAGAGTTTCGAAGGTTGAGAGGAGAAAAACGGATGAACATGAATCACTTCGTTATGGAAAAGTTTCTTTATGGGTATCACGGCGTCATCTACATCCAAATTGTTTACTAGTTCATCTATGAAGAGAGAAGATAAAAATGCGCTACTTACCTCTACCAAAGCACACAACCGCAACCAAGGATGAGAATCTCTCGTTTCAATTCTTTCGTCATCTTCATGTCAACTGCCATGCACTACCAATCGAACCACGACTTTACAAATTCGATCCAAATGAACAATAACCGAACGAAGAAGAGGAGAATGCCTTTGATTTTGGCTACGTACATGAAGAACCACCCATGGATTATCAAACGAATGTGTACGAGATGTACCTCGAAAGAAAAGTAAATAATCAAAAGAAGGTCCTTAAGAAACAAGGAAACTTCCTCACAAGGTTATTGAGAAGGATGAAGAAGAGCGAAAAAATACAATTGCTATGCTACTTGAAGTGAAGAAGAAATAGAAGACAATGACATGGTTAATTATGGATATCAACAACCAAGACACTTGGTTGCTCTACCCCCTTTTGGTGATCCGAGAACCGCTTGATCATGGAATGAACCCACCGCGAACTTCGTTTCAATAGCCACTTGAGAGGAGACATGGAAAGGATCCCATCGGCCAAACATCATCTTGGCCAAGGAGCTTACAATGCCAAACCAATGAGCACGACTCCTCCATTTTATTCACTCGACACTCATACATTTTAGTGTCCCAAAGGTACCCTACTTATCATTATTTATACCATTCAGGTTTTTGATTTTATGTTTTTAAAAGCTTCTCTCATGGCTTAGGATTCACCAGGACGATGAAGTCTATGTATGGGGGAGGGGCTTAGTACTATTTTTTTTTTTTGCTGTTTTAACTTTTATCATCCTTGAGTCATGCATTGTTAATATCTATGATTTTTGAAAAAAAATGATTAAAATTTTTTGAAAAACTAAAAAAATCGAAAAACTTTAAAAAATCCAAAAAGATTTTCAATTTGTTTTCAAAGCATTGCATATAGATTGCATCCATTTTTTTATACTTAGGTTGTTGGAAGCATATAGGATTGAATTTGCATAGGGAAAAATGATAGGATTGCTTTGTAGATAGTTAAGTTTTGCTTAATAGCCATTGCCTCACTAGAAGTACAATGTTGCATAGACCACTTTTCGTCTTTAGAAAATCCATGATCGAAATTTATCACGTGAAAGTCTTTGCGAATGTAGAAGTAAATGGTCTCTTGAGTCAATTACTGTCTGAGTGGAACTTAATTGAATTTAAAAATCTTGCTAATGGGCTTTTCTATACTTAAAAATGGGAAACACTAACATTTGGCCTATGTTTTAACCAATTTCACTACCCTCTCTTAGCTCATACGACTACTCTAACCTTTAGAGTAGTGACGAACCCTTGAAAACCCTTAAACTTTTCTTTAAAAACCCTCTAAATTTTTTTGTGAAGCCTCTTTGGGAAAGTGCACACACGGGCAAAATCCCAAGTGAATTGAAGTCGAATGACAAAGAGGATACTTACTTAGAGTTAGTCTCATTTTAAGGTTAACTAGAGTCTTAGGAGGGGAAAATCCTTAGTGGGTTTTGGATTTTTGAGTCTTCGGAATGGTCAGTGTAGAACTTGGCAAGTAAATATTCAATGTTAATATGATCCTAGGTTGTGTAAATAAAAGAAATAAAAGAGAGAAAAAATCGAAAAAGATGAAGAAAATAAGTGAAAACAACAAGACACTAGAGATTAAAAAAAGTTAAGCTATAACCTTAGAAGTTAAAGAAAAGTTTAGAGAGTCCACCCTTCTTATAAAAATAGAAGAAAGAATTCAAAGTGATTAGAATAGTGGCTCTTAAAATCAAAAGAAGTTATGTAGCTAAGAGGTAAATAATATCTAAAAATCTCTAGTTGTCTACAAAAAGAAAAAAAAACAAAGACAAAGAGTGTGTTTTAAGGAATAAAATTTTATAGTTTCTAGTGCTAGGATGGAAAACAACTTAAAGTTGTGTCTAGATTCTTAGGAAGCAATGGATGGGAACAATTAGAGGAAGTACATGCTTTGTATGCGTAAATTGTTTGTCTTCCACTTTGCTTTTGCCTATTGTCTTGCACTACATGTTGAGAGAAACTAATAAAATCATGTGAAACCACTCTCTTTCAAACACTTCTTCACACAAATATCCTTTCTAAAGAACCAAAACGAATGGATGAGATGCATTGCCCATAAGTAAGAACTCATGCCTAAGCTTAATCGAATGTAAAAAGGAATTGGCAATTGGATTATATATGGGTGCTTAGCTTAGATTCTAAGAGTTAGTTTTGTGATGATCATTGAGAAGTACATAGGCTCTTTGATGATCTTTGCACACCAGTATACTTGTCTTTAGGACATTGGACATAAAGCATTTTTTTTCTATCTTGGTTTTGAGTTTCCGCTCTCAAACCTCTCTTCCGGGTTTGGTATTTGTTGTTTGCTTGAGGACAAGCAAAGGACAAGTCTGGGGGAGTTGATGGGTACATATTTTCATGCATATTTAGGTTCTTTATTAGACCATGATATTTGATTCGCCAAATACATCATTATTGTATATTCTTTCATATGTATAGTGCAAAGTAATACTTGTTTTTCAAGTTTTGAATCTTTGACTTTTTATTAATCGAAACTTTTAATATTAAATAATAAAAAGTCACACAATATCCCCAATTTTTAATCTCTTTTTCTTTTGTACGAATTAGCAGTAGTAACTGATTTTATAAATCGAAATACGAGAAGTCCCTCCCTCATAAAACTTTCGGTCAGCCATATGGTGGTGAATTCGTTCTCGGGCCTTGTACACAACTACCTGTCACTCTATGAGAGTTGGCCATGCCCGAAGTCATTACCTTAACCACAAGGAGGAGTTGCCGAAGGCAGGGATAGTGACTGGAGTGAAGTCGTAACAAGGTAGTTGTACTAGAAGGTGCGGCTGGATCACCTCCTTTTTCTATGATCATACCCGCCGATGTCATGAATGGGTGGACTCCGTAAAATCCAGTATATAGGTAAATTCCACTGTGGAGCGGTATGCAATGCACAAAAAAGCCTATACGATTATTCAATTTTCTCTGTTTTTTTTATCTCGTCTCATTATGCGAAATAGAAGAAC
The DNA here is from genome assembly GCA_900406275.1 of Anastatica hierochuntica. NCBI lineage: Eukaryota > Viridiplantae > Streptophyta > Magnoliopsida > Brassicales > Brassicaceae > Anastatica > Anastatica hierochuntica. The sequence continues at coordinate 13,495 of OVAN01001443.1, forward strand.
CTTTTCTATTTTCTATTATATTATCAGGATAATGATCCATCAACCCGCTCGTTCGTTTCATGAGGTACAAACGGGAGATTTAGTGCAATAGCCCTTCGTATCAGATAGAAAATGATCCCATGATCCTCAACCGATCTTACCTGGGATCACAAATACCAAGTTTGTCTATGAAGAGCATATCTAATTGTATTAGTGTGTATAATTGATTTCTTCTCTATAATACTAATTCATAGGGCCTCATTGGTAAGTGCTACAAGATCTCGGGCACTCCCAGTTTTCCCGATTCTAGGAAAAGAAAAAGAAACGAGCTTCCATTTGTAAGTTGAAAAATTACCCGATCTAATTAAATGATAAAAATATATTAGTGCCTAAGATGAGAGTTACTTTGAAACCAAAAAAAAGGAAAGTCATATTTTCTCAATTCCAAAAATTGTATAACTGGATCATTTGAGCGTATCTAAATAGATACTATGTTTACATAGGGATCTCTACGTCGTTATATTCCATTTAGGATTTGGAATAGGCGAAATCTGACCTACTATTTACAAATCTCTCGTTATTGGGACCCTATTCACCTCTTTGGTTGGACATCTATTAGATGTCCGACTCGGGCCTATATGATATGACCGATCAATAGAAAAACTTAAACACTCCACCTTTTTCATATATTCAATACACCATACATGTAAAAAAAACAAGCTTTTTGGAGAGAGATATTATTTCACCTTCGTCAGTCGAGTCACAGGTATCTAACATATTCATCAATTAACCAACCAACAAAACTACTTGTTACAAATTACATCATGTTGTTGCATCGAACCATATAAATGTTGACTAATCTGGCTAACATTGAACTTGGTAAAATTAGGACAGCCCATTCAGCAATAAAGCTTCAAGCTCCCTTGAAGATCCACTTCCCCACACTTGATGCCTTAGGATCAAGAGATGTCACTTGCCTCTTGGATACTTTGAAATTGAGAGCTTTTGTAGAGCTATCTTTCCCGGTCTATGAGAAGATTTCCAAGGAGTTTCGTTGCACGGTTGAGCTTTCCTATCCTAAGGGAAAGAAAGTTAATTCTCAAGACGGAGTTCTTACTTTCTCATCTAGAGATACTACTTACTAGTTGACTATTGGTGATATTTTTGAGACTTTGCGTTTGGAATACTTGAATGAACCCAAGTTTAGCTCGGATCATTCATCCTACACTTCATGGGATTGCTTTGCTCATGATACTCTTCGCCCCCGGTATTCTAAGGAAGCAAATATTTGACATCCAACAGTTCATTATGTGCATAAGCTTATAGTAGAGAAGATTTCTAGTAGGACCGAGCAGTGTTTAGTGCTTAGGGATGAGATCTTCATCCTCACCTCTCGTTTTGTTGCTACCCCTGAGAGAGCCAACTATGGAGCCCTCATTGCTAGGAGGATGATTTATTTGAAGCATGAGTCGACTAAGGAGATGAGAGAGCTCAGCTAGACATCTCATTTTGGAGAGGTTATGACTGCTATCCTTAGCTCTAGAGGAGTGGACTTTAGTTCCGAGACTACCATTGCTAGCAGTGGATCGTTGGATCTTTCAGAACTAGCTAACTCTCCTTTTCTTCTGGGATGGATTGACGGTACAAAGACTTTTTCTTACTAGTTCATGCCTCTTCATGACACCAAGCCAGCTTGTGTCCTTCTCCCATGTTCGTCTCTTCCATCTCTGCAGGAAGGTCATAATCTTTTCAACCCTTCTCCTTCTCAGACTTTCAAGAGATTACCACAATGTTTCATTCTTGGTTTGAGGGTATATTATAGAGCCAAGGCCTTTTTTCCAAGGCTGCTGCACGAGTAGGAGGTTCACTTCCTCGAAGCATGACTTCTGCTGCTTCAGATTATGTACCACATACAATCTTTGGAGGATCTTTGTGTTTCTTAAGCTACAAAGAGAGTGAGGAGATTTCGTTTAGAGAGGATGATGAGCAGAGTTGTTCGTTTTCTGAGACACGCTGTGTCAGGAGTTTTCAGCAGGACTCGCAGAGAGAGAGAGCAGAGACAGCAGATGATGGAGACTTAGAAAGTTTTTCTTTAGTTACAGACTTTGGACAGGATGCAGCTGAGACATTAGACACAACTCAGAGTGATTCTTTACCACAACCGGTACACTTCTACACAGGATCCGGATGCGGTTTTGAGCAGCCACATCACAGACAATTGACATTCATTAGACTTTTGAGTCTTTTATCAGGTGCCATTGTTCGACTTATTAGTTTTTTCATTTCATTTTTATTTTTATTTTTATTTTATTGAGTTTATCATTCCTACTATAGATTTCTTTTGCACTAAGACGATACAAGGTAAGTCTGGGGGGATTTATCCTTTATTAACGTTTTTTCTTTTTTCTTACGTACTTTTTATTTTTATTGAGTCATTTTGATGTTTTTATTGAGTCAAAACATGTTGGAAATTATATCTAATGTTGCTGAAATATTTGGTTTTGTGCCAACTTTCCTGTTGCTTCTATAGTAGTTATTGATTGCAGATTTTACTGAACGAAAAACTTTTAGTGAATCAATCTACCAGGACGACCATATCTCTTTTGGACTCGAACTTTCGATGCTGACTCAACCTTAATTTGAATTTAATTTCTCATCTTGGGGCTTGGTATCCTTTGATAGACTCCTCTTTTAGGCCTAACACTAAAAATTCCTAGTGAGTGGTTTTCCCTTATACTAAATTTTTCAAAATTATGGATTTAAGGTTCGATGAAATGAGCAAAGGGGCATTTATCAAAAATTTAGAACCCTTAAGACTCAGGGAGACTTATTCCACTCGTGTTTCATTTATAAATAGAGAAAAGAAAGAAAAAAAAAAGAAAAGAAAAGAGATAGATATAAAAAATAAAATGATACCCTAGAAAAGTACGGGAAAATCGATTCTCAAAGGGGCTGATAGAAAAAATAAAATGATACCCTAGAAAAGTAGAGAAAAATCAGCCTATAAAGCATAAGAATAGAAAGGCAATTTAGCTTTACGAAGGTTTATTGTCTTTTGGAACTTGTTTGAGTATGAGTTCTTAGATCGATATTCTATGAGACCGCACCTTAGAAATAATTAGAGACTAGTGGAGATGTCATTTTTTGTGATTTTGCCTCAAATCGACATTGTTGATAAGAAAATGGAAGTACGTAAAAGTTAACTTTTGTATGTTGGTGATGTTTCATGAAGATAACCGAGAGGACCCCGAGCAATGTTTCATATGACAAAGGTATGTTTCCACGTTTTCAAACCTCTTTTTCGTTCTTAGATTTTCTTTTCTTGAGTACAAGAAAGAAGCTAAGTCCGGGGGAGTTGATAACACTATTAGTTTACTGTTTTTAGTTGGATATTTACTTATTTATTTGCAAGGTTTTAACGCTTTTTCGACCACTTCAGGTAGTTATCTTGTATTTGTGATTTTATGAACTAAATAGGTCAAATCATCAAAAAGAATGGTGAAACATGCTAATTGGACCTCATTAATATTTCCAAGAAAGTTTTACTGATGGATCAAGAAGATAGAACTCAAACGCTTGAATTTTGCATTTTGTCAATCTGGACAGATTCTCAGCATCAGAAAGATCACCTTGAAAGAAGGTCTTTCCTTCATTGGATTGAGCTGAAATTTTGTCAAAAGATATAATTTTTAGTTAGCTTCCAAATGCAAGTGGTTTGAAGTCATTTGGAGCTGTGATCAAGAAGTTTTACAACCGTTTAAGCTAAGACATGTATGTTTGTCTAGGAAATGAAACAAGTGGAGCAATTGGAGTGTTGTGACCGGGTGACGTGCATCCCAGCACCAATCGAGTGTTCATTTTTGTCCCATACTGGTCCTGGAGGTATTTCATGGTCAGAGAAAGTTTTTGCATCATAACTTTCGATTCGCTTAACCGATTTCGATTCGTCAAAACCGACATAATCAAGGACGTCCTAAGAAGACCTAGCATTAGAAAAACTTTTTTTTAGGCTTTAGAATAGAGAGAGCCACAATTTTTACAAAGAGACACGAGTTTTAGAGTGCCTTCAAAAGCTTTTGATATCTATTCATTGTTTCTAAGTGTTCTTCGGGGAGATCCATTCATACTCCGTCAAAGAGAAGATATCTAAACTCTTAGTCTTATTTATGATGATTTCTTCCATGTTTACTTGTGTTTTGTGCTCCATGTATGAGTAATCCATTTCCTAGGTTTTAGGCTTCTCAAAGAGATCATGTCATCATAAGTTGCTAGTATTTGATTAAGGATTAATATTATCTCTGTCTCGGTTGATATTTATGCATGATTACTCTACCGCGCATCTAGTAATCTCTCCGTAGGTAGATTTTCATTCTAAACACTTGTTAAATCACCTAAACCTAAACCTTTGACAAGTTGAGTTTCAAGGAAGCTTCGAAAGTAGATCGCCTTGGCTAAGTGAACTTATCGAAACCTGGATCTATATAATGCATGTTTAGTTTCTTCAAGGCCGTTCAAAAGGCGTTATCCATTTTTTATTTAAACATATAATCTCGAACCTCGAAAGTAGAGATGATCTAAATTAGTGTTTTCGAGTTCTGGATGTTGCTTAATTCTAATCCCTAAACATTACGGTTTATTTGATGCATGATTCTCTGTGAATGTCTTATATGCCTAACACTTTTTTCCATTGGTTTACATCCTTTTATTTATTTTAAGTCACTGTCTTTTCTTTTTACACTCACAAAACAACATTTTTATTTTCTGTTTTTTCTTAAGTCAATCCTGAGATTCGTAGCGCACAAACCAAGTCCTCGTGGGATCTATAACCTGAAGTACTAAATCTACGTTGTTCACTTGCAAGTGTAGTGTCATTTTGGGTGAAACTTGACTCCGCATCATATGTGTATATGGGTCTAGGCGAAAAATTTGTTGTTAGTTTGATGGAAATCGATGAGCCTTCTTCTAAGGCCTTCGACGAATCGTGAGCCAACTTTCAGTTTTCCAACTTGGCTCATTTCCTGTTAGTGGGATGTGATCGACTTACTCAACTCATAGCTCCTCATCATGGTTACCTGCCATGGATTTTAATGGTGATGTGGGCGGAAATAGCTTGCTTTTGAGTGTGATCTCATAACATGATCGAGCGTGTTCTTGGTCGCCTTTTATTTCTTCTACTCCCCATGGTGTGGCAAATATCATGGTCTAGTGTAGCATCAAGGGAAAACCTCTCATAGCATGAATCCAAGGCCTTCCCATAATAATTGTACTAGAATGGGCAGTCTATGACAACAAACTTGGTTTGTTTCTGTATCATGCCAGTGGAGACCGCTATATTTACTCCACCAATGGTCTGCTTGACCACTTCAATAAACCAAATTAGCATACCTGACTTCCTTGTTAAGCTTGGATCAGTGATTTCTAATTTATTCATGGTTGATTTGAATAAAATATAAGTGAAGCTTCTACAGTCAATTAGTATGGGTCTTACAATGCAGTCAGCCATGGCTAGGGATATCACCAAGGAGTCGAGATGGGTAGCCCAAATCCTTCCACCTTCTTTGAAAGTGAAGCTTACAGTGATGGTTGTGAAGCTTCACTACTTAGCCTGCCAAATACAGAAAAGACTCCTTCGGTTCAAGAATTTCTTCTCACGATTGGGCGTCGCAGCTCAGCATGTCGCTTGGTCCCCAGTTATATGATTAATCATACGACTAGCCTTGGCGAATCCAAGATTGGTTCCTCTGCGATTTCTTAGTGGTTCGCCTTTGCGAGTATTGTGGCCATTTTAGAAAGGAATTCCTTTAGATTACATGTATCGAGAAGCTCGTTCATTTTTAGTTTTAGTGAAACAGAGTTCTTTGTCGTATGACCATGGTCACGATGGAAATCGCACAACTCTGATTTATCCCTTTTGTAAGTGGACCATCACATACATAGTGGCTACTTGACGGCATCGTTTAATCGCCTCATCTCGTTGATTATTATTGTGGGAGTTGTAGCCAGAATATCTTTGCCAACCCATGCTAGTGTGGGGTGCTTCCTTGGTCGGCATTTGCCATAGATTTGAGATAAGGCATTTCGTCGCCTTTGGTAGAGTCGTCCTTCCTTGATTTGTTGTAGGGTTTGTCGTCTTTGGTAAGGCCATGCAACTAAGCATGTCGCTCGGTCCCCCGATTATATGATTAATCATATAGTCGGGCCTTGGAAAATTCGGGATTGGTTCTTCTGGGATTTTCGGACGGTTTTCTTTACGGGTATTGCGGCTCTTTTATAATAAAATTCTTTTAGATGACCATTACTCAGATGCTCGTGCATTTCAAGTTTTAGTGAAATGCACTTCTTTGTCGTATGACCATGGTCGCGATGGAACACACCTCTAATCTATCCCTTTGTTCCATGTACCATCGCATCTTTAGTGGCTACTTGACGGCATCATTTTAATCGCCTCAGCTCACCGATGAATTATGTGAGCATTATAGCCAGAATGTCTTCGCCAGCCAATGCTAGTGTGACTTTCTCCCTTGGTCGGGCATTGCTATATATTTGATCCTCATCTTTCCGTCATCTTTGGTAGAGCCGTCGTTCCCTTATTTGTTGTAGGGTTTGTCGTCTTTTGGAGCTTTCTCATGTCTGATAAACTCTTGAGATGGATTTTGGCATTTGTTGTGGGTTATAAGCAGGATTTACTTCGTACTTAATATGTGCCCAATCTTTAGAGAACACGTCCTCCATGGTGTGGCATTGATACTTGGTAAGCTTCTTGTAGAGATCTCCATCGACCAGCAAGCCATGCTTGAAAGCAGAGATACATGTGGCTGCCACACAGTTGAGACTCGAGATTTTCTCAATCTTGAAGCGATGGACGTACCTTATAAGGATTTTGCATGTTTTTTTCGTTACTTGATACAGGTCATCAGCAACGCGCTCGAGATCATCACTATTTGTAAACTGCTCGATGAAGAGATATGTTAGTGTGGCGAAGGAATCAATGGAATCGTTGGCTTGGTTGAAGAACCATTGCAATGCAGATCCGATAAGACTTTCTTGGAATCCCTTGAACATGCACACATCTCGATATTCATGGCTTATGGATGCCGTGAAAATGTGTTGGCGATATTAAGCTACGTGAGTATGAGGATGTGTGGTTCCAATGTAAATGTTAGTAGGGTGAATCTCCATGGCATCTCATAGAAAATGATGGCGTCAATGAACGAGTATCTGCGTAGGAGTTAGGCACGCTTTTAGCTATTTGTTGTGTTACTCTTGATAGTCGCCCGGTCATCTCCTCCATTACTTCAATTCATCCCGAGAACATGGCTTTGAGGTCAACGATATCAGAGGCCTTACCTACAGAAGGCTCACTATTGTCCATATCGCAGTAGGTGAATGATGTTCTGGTGAGGCCAGAGATGGACGTCTGGTGGATGCGATCATCTTTTCTAGTAAATGAAGCTTTCGTGGGGGTTCTGTCAAGAGGTAACATAGGCGTAACTTGCCTATTAAACTTATTTCATGACATATTGTGACTTTACAAGTTTTTACTCGCATTTTTAATCGAGAAAAGTTATTTTTCCAAAGTATTTTCTGTTCTTTTTGGGTCTTTATTCTTCTTTGTGTTTTTCACAAATTATAGGTTCAAAATGAGAAAAAGAACACGATATTAAGGATTTATGAGCTTAAAGATCATTCTGAACAAATGTCGCGAAGGAGCTTGATCGAGTTAATTTTCTGGACAAGATGGCCATGATCGATCGATCCATGCTCCTTGGATCAATCGATCCATGCTCCTTGGATCAATCGATCCAAGGCTTGTCGCAAAAATCTAATTTTTAAATCAGATTCTGAACCGAAGAAAACCCAAAATAGGAGTGAGATACTTGTAAACATAGCCTAAACTCATGATTAGGTTTTCATTATGTTGTTTTTGGAGTTTTAAGCAAACTTGGAGAGCATTGTAACTTAAGGGAGAAGATCTACTTTTGTACTTCGAATCTGCAAAGAATTCTTAACCCTTTTCTTTACTTTTATTCAATAACAAACATGTCTATCTTTGATTTGTCTTGTGATTGTTTGATTGCTATGTGTGAGTAGTTCTTTTGTTGGGTTTAGGGTTCTCACATAGGGATTCCATGAACTGTTGATCTAGGATTATTTAATTAGGGGTTATTGATGTATCGTGTTTTTATAGGTTTTGCTCGTGTTTTAGTCGAGAAAGGGTTGTTTCTCCAAGAATTTTGTGTCTTGTTATGGGTCTTTATTCTTCTTTATGTCTTACACAGGATATATGTTCAGAATGAGGAAAAGAACGCGATTTGACGGATTTTAGAGATTGAAGGTTACTCGAGTCAAATGCTACAAAGAAGCTGAATCAAGAAGCGAAGAATCATGCCTGAATGACCTGGACCGAGCGATCTGTGCACCTTGGATCGATTGATCCAGGGCATGTCGCAGATGACCAGTTTTTCATTTAATATTTTGACAGAAGAAACCCAAAATTGATGTAAACTTAACCTAAACTCGTGGATCTGAGATCAGGATGTTGTTTTTTGAACTTTTGAGCAAGAGAGAACCTTTGTAACCGTAAGGAGATGATTCATCATCTGTACTTCGATTTCGAAGAAGAATTCTGAACCTTCATCTTTTGTTTTTCATTCAATACAATATATCTTCATCCGATTCATCTTGTGTTGATTCAACTGATACGTATGATTAGTTTTTTAGTTGGGTTTAGAGTTTCTCATAGGGGATTTCATGAATCAGTGATTGTTTGGTAGTTAGATCGAGGAATTATCAATTGATATTCGTTTATGTTTATGCTTAATGCTTGATTTGGCTTGATCACCTAGTTTATGAACTTAGGATATTTCACGCACCGAAAGTGTTCGATGAAATGCATGAAAGAAAGATAAATGAGAAAATTGACATAGACCAATAGAAATTGATGTGTAAGCAATTTCTGAACAAACTAATCATGTTTATAATGCATGTTTAGGATTCAAAACTCAACGAAAGTTGGTGTCTAGGATCCTTAAACATAGATAGTTAGCGCTATGGAAGTAGGTTAACTATAATCTTGTCAATTCAGTTCAAGATGGCTTTTAAATGTTTCCCTGACAACAAATCTACAATCATGATGAAATGATTTCCCTGAGAACACCTTGTGCCCAGCGTTTTTCTTTGATAGATTTACAACCCACTCATTCTTGTGCTTTCTGATTACTTGTTTCGAACTATGCATCTTTACAAACTCTTCCTTTTTCGTCTTAGCCCGCGTGTGGTTCAATAGTTTTTTGTGTGATCTTTGGTCACTGTGGATTGGATCCAAAACCACTACAACGTGCTTAAATATACGCTTGCAGTGATTTCTTGGGTGAAAACCTGAGTCATCAAGTTTTATGGCGCTGTTTTCGGTGACCAATAGGCCATCTTAGAGCTTAGGATCATTTCATGTCTAAGGCATTTACTTTACTTCGTTTAATCTCTTCTCTTTCTTCTTTGTTTTAATGCTTTCAGGTGCATAAACAGACCTCACACTATAAGCCAATGAAACGAAAATCTTCTTGAGTTTGAGCAAGAACTTGGGCGTCTAGAGAGGCAGAAGAAGAAAGAGAAGTCACATGAGGATAATATGGAGTCTGAGTTCAAAGATACTATGAGTAATAACCTTGAGAACTTACAGATCCGGAACAATCCTTCTCTTCCCTGGAGAGCTCCCAGGAGTCGACCCACCTGCTGGAGGTGGTATTAATGGTTGTGTTCAACACAACAATCAGCTAAATGCTGTAGTTGTGTGGCAGCCAGGCGCCAATCAAAATCCACCTCAACCGAGGTTGATTCTGGCGCACTATGAAACTCCTGAAGTACTCTACGCGGATCGAACTAGAATCGGCCCACCTCCTATCACCAAGAGAGACTTTAAGATCAAGATTGGTCTCATTAATTTGGTGCAGCAAAACCAATTCCATGGATTACTTACCGAGAACCCAATGCACCACTTAGAGAGGTGTGAAGTCATCTGCAGCACTATAGGAAGCAATGGGGTACCTGAAGATGCTTTGAAGTGCAGCTTTTCCGGTTTTTTTTGCGGATAAAGCTACTAGATGTTTGACTGCTCTCGCACCTGGATCTCTCACCATTTGGAAAGAGACTAGAGTTGCCTTATTGGGACATTTCTTCACCAAGTCCAAGTCTACCTTCCTGAGAAACAAGATTGCAAGTTTCACGCAAATTGCTACTGAGAGTTTCTATGAGGCTTGGGAAAGATTCAGGGAGTACATGGTTTATTTTCCACATCATGGCTGACTATCTTCTACAATGGAGTAGATGAGCGGTACAAGAACGCCATGGACACTGCTAGTAATGGTGATTTTATGACCAAGACTATTGAGGAAGCTTATATTTTGCTTGAGAACATGGCCGTTAGCCAAGCGAATCGTATATCAGAGTATGATCACAGTAGAAGAAGCTCAGCATCTAACACTAAGAGAATTGATGATTTGCAGTCAAGGTTTGATGAGTTGATGTGAAGAGATCAGAAAGGAGTACACTATGTTGTTGAAAAAAATGATGAACCCATGTTCGAAGAGCAGAAACTCACAAAAAAATATACCAAGAGTTCATGGCTAAAGAGCTTAATGATAATCAAGCATATGTCAATTATATTGGACGCCAAGAAAACTTTGGGAATAGAGGTTTTAATCAATAGAACTTGTTCTAGAACAAGACTTACCAGCAGAACCAGAGTGTGTTCAATCCTGGGTATCAGAGTAAGAATTATAACCTAGGGAACAACTTCGGTATTGGTGGTTTCCAACAGAAGCAATATGGTTCAGCCAATTACAGGAACAATAATCAATCAGGGTACCGCAATCTGAATCAGGGAGCATCGTCCTCATCTTCTCAAGAAAATGAGCTAAAACAGATGATGAAACAGTTGCTGGAAAGTCAGACGAAGTCTGCTGCGAACATAAATCAGAAAGTAGATAGCATGTATGGCGATCTGAACAAGAAGTTTTAAGCGCTTAGCACTCATATGTCGCTTTTGGAAACATAAGTTTCTCAGACTTCTGCTGGAAACAGAGCACCTCCGGGCACTTTACCGGGTAAACAAGAAAATAATCTCAAGGAGTATTGCAATTCTATAACTTTGAGAAGCAGAAAAATAGTTGAAGATTCTCAGATTCCGTGGAACAGTTGATCCAAGGAAGGGATCAGTCAATCCAAGGTAGAACCTGCTGAAGAGAATTCTTCCAGTATGGTATGGATCGACTTATCCGATCCCCCTGGACCGGTCGCACTGACAATTATGAATCCCATTCCGGAGATGCAGAGAGTTCGGACGCGTATGTGCCACCCCCGCCTTACATTCCCAAGGTTTATTATCCTTCAAGACCCAGTCAAAAAGTTAAAGAACGCAAATATGAGAAGTTGAGGAATCTCATTGGCGAGTTGCACGTTCGATTGCCATTTGTTGAGGCAGTCAAGATGGTACCTTCTCTTAAAAGGCACCTGAAGGAGATTCTTTCCGACAAGATAATCTTGGAGCAGGGTGTCTCAGTGCTTACAGTAGAGTGTTGCGCGGTTCTACAAAACATCGTCCCAGAGAAACGAGAAGATCTTGGACCTTTTGTACAGCCTTGTAGGATTGGATCGCTCACTTTTGAGAGATGGCTCTGCGAGTTAGGGTCTAGTGTCAGTGTCATGCCCTTGTCTGTATCTCAGCAGTTGAACTTGGTCAACTACAAGACAACAAGGATGTCATTGGTACTAGCTGATAGGTCAATAAGAAGACCAGTGGGTATTCTCTACAACATTCCAGTTGGAGTTGGAGAAGGCTACGTATTTATTGACTTCGTAGTCTTGGAAGTTGAAGAAGAACCCAAAGATCTTATTATCTTGTGTAGATCGTTCTTATCCACTGCCAAAACTATGATTTTTGTGCAGAACGGTTAGATTGATCTCCATCTCGGGAAGTTGACTATGAGATTTAACATAGAGAAATCCATGAAGAAGCCTACTATTGATGGAAACACGTTTTAGGTTGATACACAGACAGATGTGATTGAAGACTCTGCTGAAGAGTTGTACACAGAGGACCCTTAACAAGTTTCCTTAACCCAGATTGAGAATGAATATGGGTTTCTGAATGAAGATACATCTGAGGTTATCGTGTTGCTAGACACGGCACCAACAATACAGAAGCAAGTCGCATACATAAAGCTCAAGGAGCCATCTTTTGCAATATCTAAAACAGTTGTGGCGAGTTCAGAGTCTGATTGGAGCGAGATGAAAGCTCCAAAACTTGAGCTCAAGCCATTGCCTGCAGGATTGACGTACATTTTCTTGGGCCCCAATTCTACATACCATGTTATTGTCAATGCTAACCTGAACAATGTTGAGACTGCCTTACTTCTTTCAAAGTTGAGGAAGTATAGAAAAACATTGGGATATTCTTTGGATGATATCACATTAAGGAAGTATAATGTCTCTCTCTACTTTAATGCTTCTCACATTTTTCACACTGATCATGCGGCTTTGAGGTATTTTATGTCTAAAAAGGATGCTAAACCGAGACTGTTGAGATCGATTTTGCTAATGTTGGAGTTTGATCTGGAGATTCAAGATAAATTGCATAGAGAACAGTGTTGCATGCCATCTATCTCTTTTTCGAATGGAAGCTGAGACCCCACTTGATGACAGTCTCCCTGAAGAAAATGTATATATGGTTGCCTTGCTGGAGGATGAATACATATATGGAGTTGATTGTTTTGCCATTAGAAAAATTCATGATGAGATTCCTTGGCTTGCAGATTTTGCAAACTATCTGAGTGTAGAAGTGGAGCCACCGAATTTCACAGGTTATGCGAAGAAGAAGTTCCTCAGAGATGTCAGACATTATTTATGGGATGATCATTTCCTCTACAAGAGATGTTCTGATAGACTTTATCACAGATGCATTCCAAAGTCTGAGGTTCAAGGTATTTTATATCATTGTCATGGTTCAGAGTATGTTGGACACTTTGCTACTTTCAAGACTGTTTCGAACGTACTACCAGCAGGATTTTAGTGGCCAACACTATTCAAGGATGTCCATGACTACGTCTCTAAGTGTGATGTTTGTCAGAGAAATGGCAACATCAGTAAGCGGAATGAGATGCCTCATAACTTCATCCTAGAAGTTAAGGTTTTTTATGTATGGGGTATTGATTTCATGGGATCTTTTTCACCCTCCTATGGAAATCAATACATCTTGGTGGCAGTAGACTATGTCTCTAGATGGGTTGAGGCGCTGGTCAGCACTAATGATTCCAAGGTGGTCCTAAATATTTTCAAGTCAGTGATTTTTCCTCGGTTTGGCGTGCCAAGAGTGGTAATTAGCGATGGGGGATCCCATTTTATCAACAAGTTGTTTGAGAACTTGCTGAAGAAGCATGGCGTTGGACACAAGCTAACCATACCTTATCATCCTCAAACAAGTGGACAAGTTGAGATTTCCAACAGAGAAATCAAGGAAATCATGGGAAAGACTCTAGGCAAAATGTGCAAAGATTGGGCTGCAAAATTAGATGATGCGTTATGGATATATCGAACCGCCTACAAGACACCACTGGGCACTACACTGTTTCACTTGGTGTATGGGAAGGCTTGTCATCCGCCTGTTGAGCTATAGTGTCACTGATACTTGGCTACGAAGTTGATAAACTTTGATATCAAGTCTGCAACAGAGAAGAGGAAGATTCAACTTAATGAATTGGATGAGATTCGTCAAAACGCCTATGAGAACACTAAGATCTATAAAGAAAGGACAAAAGCATGGCATGACAAGAAGATCATTTAGAGAGATTTCGCTACAAGAGATCAAGTTCTACTTTTTAATTCCCGTCTCAAGTTGTTTCCAAGAAAGCTTTAGTCTCGTTGGTCCAGACCATTCGTTATTGTTGAGGTTAGACCATATGTAGTTGTGGTTATTGAGAAAAATGAACAGAGGTTCACACTGAATGGGAGAAGATTGAAGTCGTACTTCGCAGACACGACACATGAAGAAGGAACTCAAATTCCTTTGACGGATCCACCCGCCATCTTATCGCCCTACAATTAGACTCGAGACTTAAAACAAGCTCTGAGTGGGAGGCAAGCCACTAGGTAGATTTTTTCTTTTTTACTTCGGATTTTTAGTATTTTTTTTTGTTGTTGTGTTTTGAGATTGGTTTCAGGAAATTTCGGAAATTTGGACGCATTTTGGCAGAATACCCTTGAACGCTCGATCCAACAACACGAAAAAGTAAGAATATTGGGCATGGATCGCTTGGTCCGTGCCATTACGCGAAAGGAAAATTTTTGGAAGAAAGCCTTGGATCGATCAATCTAAGGTGCACGGATCGGTCGATCCAGGGCACCAGAACCAGGTAAACCGTGTTTTTCGGTTTAATTTACTAAAATCAAAACGAAAAACACTACTAAAACTCGGCCCCACAAAAATTTGGATCAAAATCACAAGTTTTATGTTGTTTTTCATCTCTTCCTCCTCTCAAACTCTTTCACCTTTCACAACCCATAACTTTGTCAAATCTTAACTAAATTCTTTGGGTTTTGGGGGTTTCTCAAATGATTTTTCATGCTCTTTCCATTGATACTAACGATATTCAAAGAAACTATGGTATGCGTTCTCGGTTTTCTTTTGAAATTTCGGGTTTTAGGAGGAATTTAGGGGTTTTTGATTCGTTCATTGATACTTGGAAATTGGTTGTTCAAAAGCCTTATATGCATGTAGTCAACACTTTTAGAAGGAAATTACGCCCCAAATTGGTTATTTAATGAGTTGAATTGATGAGTTTTACTCAAGAACGAAAATTGCTTAAATGGTTTTTTCCTTGATTTCCTTGATGATTGGTGTTAATTTCTTTCAGCGAATAAGCTTAGGAAACATGATTTTAGGTTTAGGAAACAATTTTGTGAGCAATTGGTGAGTTTTGAATTTTGTCGCTCTCAGCGCCAAATTTTCCGTATACGTGATGGATTTAGCTTGTTTATCACTGTTTGGAAAGATATTTGTTTGATATCTATGTTATTGGCACTTGATTTTGATGCTAAATTACTTATTTTGAATTATTCGAAGGATTTCATTTTTTTTTTCCTTCGTTAAAAACGAAAATTTGTAGTTCTCGGTGCTAGTTTGGATGTTGATTGAGCATTTATAGATGGTGAATTGTGTTTGTTTGTGGAGCTGATGAGTGAATTGATTGAAATTTTGATTTGTATCTCTTTGAAACTCATGGATTTTTAAGTATTTGCCTTTCAGGATGACAAGAACAAAGAGGCAAATTGCTCCACACGCGAGCAAACCTTCTGCAGCTACTAAAGCTACTGAAACTCTTGAAGTTACTGAAGCTTTTGAAGACAATGAAGTCGTTGAACCTGTTGGGGTTCTTTTCAAGCAGTAGTTCCGGAAGAACAATCCTGACCATCCTGCGAACAGACCAATCACTAAGAAGTGGGACGAGCACGATGAGGCATTCTACCAGTAGTTACAAGGCATTCATTTCCCCGCCACCAAGTTTGTTTGTCCCAACATCATTGACCATTTAGGCCTCACTATGAGACTACACACTTTTTCCGAGAGGATTGGTTTGGTGCTTCTTTTTGATCTCAAGGAGGATGTCTACTCGGATCTTTACTGCCAATTCATGGCCTATGCGCGTCTACAGTACAAAGATCCCGACAACCCGGTTGCTAATGAGGGCACACTCTCATTCATCGTCAACAAGACATACTACAACATGACATTGTTTTAGCTCTACGATTGCTTTGGATTCCACAAGGGAAGAATGACTTCGATCCCTATTATCCTTTGTGTTCATAAATTTTGGGATTTTATTGCTGCATGACGTTTTATGGTCAGGGAACGCCAACTAGTACTTGATCCGCAACTCAGTTCTGCGATATGTTGTCAGGATTATTAGCTCCCATATCTTTGGAAAGACTACGCAGGTTGTTGTCACTTTCGATGAGCTTGCTCTTTTGTTCTTAGGAATCAGAGACTTTTGGCCTGGAGCGGAGGGATTAGATTATTTCCAGGCCACTAAACTCAACATGGGAGCATTGCTAGCAGAGAAATTAACCTATTACAAGGCATTCATGGTCGATGTAGGGACACCACTAGCCTTTGGAGGCATGATAACATGGATCTTGTGTTGCAAGAAGGTCCGTTTAGGAGGAGACAAGGCACCGGTTCGTGACACCAAAATCTCACCTTACAACCTTGGCGATGGCAAGCATCTAGTTGACTGCGGATTTCTCAGTGGTCCCATACGCAGAGTGTTCATCCGGTATACACCTCATGTCTACCATTTTAAGAGCCGCCACCATGTTTCTCTTTTCTCTATTTTTCCACGTCCTGATTTGACTGACCTTGAGAGTCCTGCAGCTGTTGAGTTTCGACCTCATGCGCATGATCTATGTTTGTGCCCACCGACTTTCAAGAAGGTCAAAGGTATTGATTCTTCTTCTTCTAGAACTGCTATTGTAGATGCAGGTGATGCTACTGTGGAGGAGCATGCAGGATATCCTTAGGAGGAGGAAATTTTCTTGATGATTTTACTTCGTACGAGCTCGCTCCACCACCTCCACTCACCTGCCGTGAGCCAGAGTTCCGCACTTAGACCATTGATAGACACCAGAAGACCAATAGTCTCCTCACCATGGAGTAAGAAACCACAACCTTTAGTGGCAGATTCATCTTCTTCACTAGAAACAGTTTCCTTCTTCACAGTCTCTGCAGATAATCCAATGCACGGAGGATGGCGCTTGATCATCATCGCAAACTCCTCTCTCGTGAATCCTAGACCTAGAAATGTTTCAATGGAGTTCTCTATCTTTATTTTTGATAGTGCCAGAGTGGTAGGGAACTTCTTGAACATTTCCCATACGTCGTCGATAGCAAATCCTAATCTTTCATAGACTACCATTTTTTCTTCTATTATTATTCCACTTTATCCTCGAACAGCGAGCAGAGGTAGAACAAAATTTTCCTTGGATGGCTTAAAACCCATATTAGCAGCCTTCTTGACAGATTCTTCAATTTTTTTTCTTTTCCAGAAAAATAGCCCTTGGAGATGAGCATAGGGAATAACATCTTTGGAGGCATACCTAGTTCCCTCAAAACCAAAATATTTCTGACTACATTTTCTTATTTACTTCCTTGTGGCAAAGAATGACATAACTTATAATCTCCTTGGCTAAATCATAATATCTTCTAATAACTTTATCATATCTCACTCCCAAGAGTTTGTGAACTTGTGAAACAATCTCCGTAAGCTCAGAGGTTGAAGCTCCTCTGGATTTCAGAAATTGAAGCTTTGGGCCAATAGACTCTTTAACATTCAATAGGGTTGGGCATAATACACAGAGCTGAATACCTAAATCGGAATCGACCTGAAAAAGAGGAACCGAACCCAAATTGGAATCGAGCAAATATCCGAATGGGTTCAAAGGCTCGGTAACTTCGGATATCGGATATATTTGAACCCTTATATCCGATACCCGAACCGATAACCGTACGGATACACAAAAATGCCCGATACCCAAACGAATACCCAAAATGCTAATACACACACACACACAAACACATACACACACAGAGATATATATATATATATATATATATATGTGTGTGTGTATATATATATATATACATATATATATAGATATATATATATATATTATTGAATTACTTATTTTATGTTATTATGTGTATTTTAAATTTTTTTGGGTATTTTGAATATTTTTCTAGTATTCTTGGATATTTCAAATATTTTCATATATGGTTTTACTATTTCGAATACTAACATATATTTTGGTATAATTTTAATGTATTTTTTTAAAAAATGGGTCTTTGGGTATATTTGGATATCTGAAATACCCATAATACCTGAACTACCCGAACCCGAACAGGAACCCAAAAATTTTTGGGTAAAACTGAGAACCGACCTGAACCTGACAAGAACCGACCCAAACCCGAATCGAAAAAAATACCTGAATGGGTCCAAACCTCTGGAACTGAATACCAATATCCGAATGGACCCGATCCGATACCTGAATGGGCACCCGAATGCGAACGAGACATATTCTCTTATATCCTTATTTTTTAAAACAAAATACCTTATATCCCTCTCTAGTCTCTTATGTCCCTCTCATTTAAATAAGGTGGGGAAGATACTAACATGCCCTTAATGATTTTAATTAAAAAATAAAAGAAATCTCATTTCTCTTTCTTTGAGCCGTGGAGAAATCGAAACCCACCCACGTCCACCCACCCGACTTCGTAATTAATGGAGTTGGAGGATCGGAAAAGAAATTTTGGAGCTGATTTCGATCTAGCTGATTTCTATGCAAGAGGAGACGACCAGCTGCCGTCATTATCATCTCGTTACCGTCGGCGTCCACACTGCTCCGTCGTGGCAACATTTCATCGCTAGCGGTGAAATATGGTTCGTTTTTATGTGTCTCTCCCCTGCATTAGGTAGAAAATAGCTTTAGTGTTTTAAATATGAATTGATAGTTACATATTTGGACATTGTTGTTTTTCCATTGTTGTAGGGTCAAATAGTACTTGAAATAGGTGGGAATTACTTTTAAGTAGTTTAATTTGAGTGAGTAAGCAGTAGATTACCAGAAATGAATAAATTTGAGTGGTTCCGGTGGGAGAAGTAAGTAGAACTAGTGAAACTAAGAATAACTGTAATACGGGTAAAACTGTTATATCTTTGAATAATTTTAATAGTTCTGTTGTATTTGTGTTGGCAGGATACAATGAGCACGCACGTGAATATATATTTTAAATTCCAAGGAAGAATGTGTTGTGTAACTGTGAAGGCATTAGTGGAAGAGATAAGCTTATCAATGATTGAATCTAGGATGTATATGAAGCTTGACTTAGATGAAAGAAATATGAAATTGGAGTTGAGATACATTTCGTTGGTGTTTGGATGTGAGGAAGAGATAACAATTCAGGATGATATTGATATGTTAGCTTCTCTAACAAACATTGATAAAGACAACTGTAGAAGCCTTTTGCATGTGGAAGCCATATCTAATTCAGAACAGATGGAACAATTGTCGAGAGCAGGCAAAAGTTTAGTTGGTATGAACTACGAGGAGTTGTGTCCGAATGATGATGAAATCGAACCTAATGCCATAACCCTTTATGTTGAAAACGACCAAAGAAGAGAAAAAAAACGAGGTGATGGAGGGAAATGATGATGATTGTGTGGATAGAATTGTGGATACGTCTTTGGAAACCGCTCTGGAGACAGAGACAGGTATGGAGACAGAGACAGGTGTGGAGACAGAGATAGGTATGGAGACCGGTATGGATAGACTGGCTATGGGTGATTAGTATCTTGAGCTACCAAGTTATGAAGAGCCTCGTCAGTTTAGAGAGGAATGGAAAGACGGTTTGAGTCTTAGTGTGGGCCAAGAATTTTCAAGTAGAAACCACATTTCAGAGCTGGTAGATAGAGTAGCATTTGTTAAATCCTTTGGTTAGTTAATTAAAAAGTCAGATCTTACACGATGGGTGGTAAAATGTTCACAACCATATTGTCGATGGGGTATTCGAGCTGCAAGAATTAAAAACACTGATATATTCTCTATTAGGACGTACATGAAGATGCACACTTGCACTCTTCCAAGTCATAGTACTAGCAACAACAAGAGAAGAGACTCGGTACAGTTGGTTGCATCTTTGTTGAATGAGGAATATCCAAGGAAAATGAAAACTCCGAGACCGAAAGTTATCAAAGATCTTGTTAAGAGGAAATTGGGTGTAGACATATCATACTCGACAGCTCTGAGAGAGAAGAATGAAGCTATTTCTGGTTTGCGTGGTACTCCAGAAGATAGCTACACGATGTTGCATTCCTACTTGTACATGTTAGATATGGTCAATCCGGGAACAGTATCAGATGTGGAAGTGGATGAGAATGGGAAGTTCAAGTACCTCTTCATAGCTTTGGGAGCTTGCATTGAAGGGTTTTGATGCATGAGAAAAGTGATCATTGTGGATGCGAAGTTTTTGAAGAACGAATATGGAGGATCGCTAGTTTTCGCCACAGCTCAGGATCCTAATCGTCACCATTACCCGTTAAATAGCCACAAGAGTTATGCCCATTTTAGTTTCGTTACGGATATATGAACTGCAAAATCATGCTGAAGCGACAGAATTTTGGCCTTGTTTTACAAATTTCCCACCGGTGGATCGAGTTAAACTTTTGACACAAGATAGCCACAAGAGTTAGATTTAATTTGAAGGTTGTTTGAAGGAAATCCAACAGTGCGATCAAAAGTTATGCCCATTTTAGTGAACACCTTCCATGTTGGCAACGAGAAGACGAATGCGCAGAAATGAGCATCCTGGTAGAATGACAAGGATCGATCGATCCCTGTCAAGCATTGATTGGTCCTTGTCACGACGCGAACAAACTGACTTATTTTGAACCAGAGTCGAAGATTGAAGACTCATATTACATATAAAACTCCCAGACTGGTTTTTTTAGGTTTTATCATGCTGTTTTTGAGACTCCAAGCCACTTGGAAGAGCTTTGTAATCTAAGGGAGAAAATCTCTCATTCGTACTTCGAATTGGAGAAGATTTTTGATCCCTCTTTCCATATTTTATTCAATTGCATGATGTTTCTCATTGATTTGTCTTGTGATTGTTCTTTGAATATGTGTGAGTAATTCATAAATTGGGTTTAGGGTTTCTCATTAAAGGATTTCATGATTTGTTGATGTTAGGTTGTTATATTTAGGGATTTATCAATTAGATCTTCATATTAAGTTGTTCTTAATGCTGAAATTAGACTGATGACCTAGTTTCTGATCTCAGGATGTTTAACGCACCGAAAGTGTTTGTTTAAATGCTTGAAAGAACTTTAGATGAGCAAAGTGTCCTTAACCAACGGAAGTTGATGTTAGTGCGCTTTGTGAACATATAAAACCCAACTTTAATGCATGTTTAGAATCCGAAATTCAACGAAAGTTAGTCTTTAGGATTTTATAGCATAGGGAGTTAGAGCTACGAAAGTAGGTTGATTCTCTATTAGTGATTTGAGTTCGAGATAGTTCTTAATACTTTTCCCTTATCAATATATGCTAATCAATAATGAAATGGTTTCCCTGAGAATTCCTGGTGCCCAATGTCTTCTTCTATCGTTTTACAACTCGTATTCTTTGCTTTCTGTTTGCTTGTTTTGATTTTAGCATCATAATCAACTCTCTTTTTTCTCGCTTTAGCCCGCGTTTGATCTGATAATTTTTCGTGCAACCTTTGGTCTCTATGGATTTCATCTCGAACCACTACAACATACGCATCGGTACGCTTGCAGTGATTTCTTGGGTGAAAACCTGAGCTATCAATTTTTTTGGCGCCGTTTCCGGGGACCAATAGGTCGTCTTAGAACTTAAGATAATTGTGTGCCTAAAGCATTTTCTTTATTTTGTTTAGTCTCTTCTTTTTCTTCTTTTTTGTACTTTCTGGTGCATGAACAAGCCTCATACTAGAAGCCGAGGAATTGCGAATCTTCTCAATTTTGATCTGGAACCTGGGCATCTAGAGAGTCAGAAGAAGAAAGAGAAGTTGTTGGAGGTTTTTTCAGAGTTTGAGTTTGTAGACATCATGGGTGACAACATGGAGAACTTTCAAGTTCGAAACAATCCTCTTTTTCCTGGAGTTCTTCCGGGAGCTGATCCACTTGCTGAAGGTGGTGCTAATGCTGGTGTTCAGCAAGTCAGCCAGCAGAATGTTGCAGCTGCATGGAAACAACGCGCAAATCAACCTCAACATAGGATGACTATGGCACAATATGACACTCCAGAGGCTTTCTATGTGAATCGTGATGGGATTCGTCCACCTCCCATTGAGAGAAGAGACTTTTAGATCAAGACTTGTCTCATTAACTTGGTGCAGCAAAATCAGTTTCATGGGTTGCCATCCGATAACCCAGTGCACTATTTAGATAAATTTGAAGTCATCTACAATACTATCCAGCACAATGAAGTACCTGCTGAAGCTCTGAAATGCAGATTATTCATCTTCTCATTGAATGACAAAACTATGAGATGGTACAACAGTTAAGAGTCGGACTCTTTGAAAACTTGGGAAGAGATTAAGGCAGCCTTTCTGGAGCATTTTTTTACGAA
The DNA here is from genome assembly GCA_900406275.1 of Anastatica hierochuntica. Lineage (NCBI taxonomy): Eukaryota > Viridiplantae > Streptophyta > Magnoliopsida > Brassicales > Brassicaceae > Anastatica > Anastatica hierochuntica. Next base: position 35,671 of record OVAN01001443.1, read on the forward strand.
GTCGCAGTCTATGTCTCTCTGAAACAAGATTGGTAGATTTCACCAATTGGTTATTGAGAGTTTTCATGCAGCTTGGGATTGATTCAAGGAGTACACCAATGACTCTCCTCATCATGGTTTCACATATTGGAATCTCCTCAAAATTTTCTACAATGGAGTTGAAGAGAAGTATCATAATGCTATTGACACTACGAGAAATTGTGATTTCATGACCAAGAATGTAGAAGAAGCTTACATGCTGGTGAATAATATTTGCGAATAGCCAAGCTAATTGAAGATCCGATTTTGATCGAGGTGGAGGAAGCATAGCAAGAGATGCAAAAAGGATTGATGATTTGCAATCAAAGCTTGATGAGCTAATGAGAAGAGATCAAAAAGGAGTACACTATGTTGGGAAACAAAACGATGTATCTATGTTCCAAGAGCAGAAGATTGGAAAGATGTACCAAGAGTTTATGGTTGAAGAGCTGAATGATGATCAAGTAGACGTGAATTACATTGGAAACCATAGGAACTATGGAAACAGAGGTTTCAATCAGCAGAACCAGTTTCAGAACAAGCCTTTTGGTCAGAGTCAAGTGTCTTCAATCCGGGATATCCGAATAAGAATCAGAATCAGAACAACGGTTTTGGGAACAGTGGGTTTCAACAGAGACAACAATTCGGGTATCAGAATCAGAACCAAGGACCATCATCTTCATCTTCTGAAGACAGTGATCTGAAACAAATGCTACAAGATGTGTTGGAAAATCAGACCAAGTCTGCTGCGGACATCAACCAGAAAGTGGATAGTATGTACAGTGATCTCAATGGAAAGTTTGAGGCTATGAGTGTTCGAATGAAGATGCTGGAAATACAGGTTGCTCATACCTCTGCTAGCAACAGAGCCCCTCCATGCTTCATTCCAGGTAAACCGGAAAAGAACCCTAAAGAGTATTGCAGTGCTATTACAGTGCAAAGTGGAAACGAGGTAAAAAATTCATCCAAAACAGAAGGACAGGGATCGATCGATCCCTACATAGGATCGATCGATCTCTACATAGGATCGATCGATCCTTGTCAAATTCCACTTCAAACGCCTCTAGACAGAAGGACAGGGATCGATCGATCCCTGCCCTAGGATCGATCGATCCTTGTCCAGGCGTGAGCATACCAGACTTTGATGATAAAACGAGGCAATTGGAGGTTAAAGATGACTATGTAACGCCTCTGCCTTATGTTCCCAAGCCTTTGTATCCTTCTAGACCCCATCTAAAGATCAAAGAACGCGAGTATGAGAAGTTGAGGAATCTAGTCGGTGAATTACATGTGCGATTTCCTTTTGTAGAAGCAGACAATATGGTAACTTCTCTTAAAAGGTACATGAAGGAGATTCTCTCAGATAGAATGACTTCAGAGCAGGGTGTGTCAATGGTTACTGTAGCGTGTAGCGCAGTTCTACAAAACATTGCGCCAGAGAAACACGAGGATCCAGGTCCTTTTGTACTACCCTGCAAGATTGGATCTCTTACCTTCGAGAGATGTTTGTGTGACTTGGGCTCAGGAGTTAGTTTGTTGTCATTGTCTATCCTGCAGAGGCTAAATATGGTGAACTATAAGCCCATGAAGATGTCCTCGATACTTGCTAATAGATCAGTTCGAAGGCCAATAGGTATTCTTTTTATAACATTCTTGTTGGTGTTGGCAAAGGCTATGTACACATTGATTTCGTAGTCTTAGAACTCGACGAAGAACCCAAGGATCATATTATCTTGGGTAGACCATTCTTGTCCACTGCTAGAACGATAATTGATGTTCAGAATTGTAAAATTGATCTGTAATTGGGGAAACTGGATGTGCGTTTCAACCTCGAGAAGTCGACGAAGAAGACTACCATTGATGGACATACATTTTGGGTGGACACATTGACTGATGTGATTGAGGAGTCTATGGAGGAACCTTACACCGAGGATTCGTTTCATATTTCCTCATCGCAAATTGACAAAGATCATGGTCTCTTGAGGGACAATACACTGCTGCCTGCTGAGGAGAATGACATCAAAGAAGTCCTGGATGGAAATGTTCATTTTACTCTGAAAAAACTCAAGACCAAAAAGAAAGTGAAGCAGAAAGAGCACAATACTAAGGAGAGTTCTGAATTGATTTTGATCCCTTAAGGATGCGACGGGAACGTGGTAGATTACAAGTTGATGAAGCGTAGAGGGAAATTCAAACCTTTCTCCAAGGTCAGGGCCATCCTCACACCAGAGTTTAAAGAGAAGGGCAAAGCTGATGTGAAGAAGTTGATGAACAATATCCTTCAGGTGAAGATTTTTGATGGTGGAGCTTGCTTCAGACCGAGTTCCAAGACCCTTCCAGACTGATCCATCTACACTACAGTCAGGCTCGCGACTTTAAACAAGCGCTGAGTGGGAGACAACCCACTAGGTAATTTTCTTTCTTTTCTTTTCTTTATTCTTTTGGATTTTGATTTGACTATTAGCTACTGTCCCCTTTCTCAGGATTTGTTTCACACCGAGACGGTGTGAAAAAAGTCTGGGGAGGGTACTTACTTATTTTCTTTTGGTGTGTTTTGAGTCAGTTTTCATGTTTTATTGAGTCAGTCCCCATGGATTTTGTGTTCTTTATGACGATTTTAGACTATTGACTATGCGCATTGCACTTCATTTTATTCTTATTGACCATTTCACTTGAGCTTTTAGCGTAGGCAAACCGGAATACCTCATGACCAAACTCCCCGCCAGAAATCTTTGGAACTCAGGCTTTTGTCAGGAATGTTTTTAACTCTATTTATCTAGACTACTAAAGGACTTAATTGCTTTGATCCAGGAACTTAAAATCAAGAAATCAAACCAATCATTCAGGATTACATCACCATTCTTTTCGGTAATCTTGAGTGGTCAGACTCATCTTTACTCTGGCACCACACCTTCACCCTATCTCATTGAATCTCAATGCATTTCTCTTTGATTTTATATGCACACATGTGTAAAAACAATGGAGAGAATAGGGTAGACATGATCCTTCTAATTACTTATGTAGGATTGAACAATTTAGGTGGTTTAGACACGGTTTTGAGTGTATGTTTTCTCGGTGTTGGGCGTTTTAAAGGGTTAGATGGATGTGTTGCATTTCTTCATGGTGTATTGGTGTTATATGATTAGAAATGTCTCTGTAATGCTAATTTCTACCAGATTTTCGTATATATATATGAAAAAACGAAATTTTTATTTTATTTATTTATATTTGGGTTAGAAATTAGTATTTACATGTTATTTTGTTGTTTAACAGCACCTTGAGAATTGCACTTTGACTTGGTGGTTTGTACTTGGATAGTTAGGGGACATGGATATAGATATACTCTTCCTCTCATGCGATTTTGCATAATGTTTTGCATCCTGACGCAGATTTGATACCCTGAAACACTTTAAACTTCACCACTAAAAGCCTCTTTGATTACCTAGCCTGAAATTCATGATCACGAGTTCTCTGGTGAGAAAGTCTCACGCTTGTTTGAATGAATGTAGAGAGCTATTTACATGAATGTTAAGCTTGTAGGTTCAGAGTATGGAGTATGGATGGGGTAGGGAGGTCATGTAAGGATTCTTGGCGAGAATGTTCTAACCGTCTCAAGTCTACGTGGTCAACGAATATAGTGCAGAGTAAAGTCTACTGAAAGCACAAAGTTCATTTTTCAAACTTCTTTTCTTGCAGACTTAATCTTCGTTTCTTTTACTTGAGGACAAGCAAAGATTCAAGTCTGGGGGATTTGATGTAACTGTATTTTATTGCGGTTTTATTCAAGATATATGGTGTTTTAATATGTATTTTGTTCTTTTTGGATTCTTTTGGTGTTTTTAGTGTTCTTACAGGGTTTTAGTTTTCTTTGGAGAGAAACATAACAATTTGGACCAAAACCGAATATTTGAACTGTAGAATCATGCTGAAGCGTCAGACGTTTGGCCTTTTTGACAATATTCCCACCGTTGGATCGAGATGAAATTTTGACACAAGCTGGCCACAAGAGTTAGCTTTAATTTGAAGGTTGTTTGAAGGAACTCCAAAAGTGAGATCAAAAGTTATGGTCATTTTAGTGAACACCTGTCATGTTGGCAATGAGAAGACGAATGCGTGAAATGAGCAACTTGGCAGAATAACAGGGATCGATCGATCTTTTTCAAGAATTGATCGGTCCTTGTGATGCAATATAGGCTGATCAAGAGACTGAGTTGGAGCTAAGTGATAGTGAAGACGAAGAGGGCATGGAGATGGCGACAAAAGAGAAGGAAGAAGACTCAGATCCATTTATCTTCTCTAATGGGTATGTCACCAGATCACAGACAAAGAGGCTTCATAACCAGATTGCTGCTTTGGTTTATTCAGAACCAAACCAGAATAAAGATCAAGAAGCTATTCAAGACTTAACCAAGATATTAAATCACTCCATCTTTGGTTTGGTTTAATATAATTTGGGTCTTTTTAGACTTAGTTTAATTTTGTTGCTTTGGGTCTGATTTTAAACCCAAATTTGGGCTTTGTTCTGCGAAAATCCTCTTCCTTATGGGAATGGAATTTTCGCCACCTCCTTTAGAATTGCAGGATTTTCTTTTTCTATTTAAGGCTTTCTAGATTCATTGCTTTAAAAAAAATAGAATTTTCTATCAACTAAGAGTTTTCTCTTCTCAAAGTTTTATTCTCTTTCTCAAAGTGAATCCCTTGTTCATCTTGAACAAAACAGATTCCTACAGAGTTAATTCTCTAAGAGCCATTCGATTCTGCTTTATTACAGAGTTAATTCTCTAGAACTGAATCAATCTATCCTTTTTGCTTCATCTTCCATCGAATTCTACACTTCAAAATCGCAGATCTAAGCTTGAATTTCAGATCTAAAAGTTTGTTTTCTTGTTCAGAGGTCTTGGGTTGCATCAAGTGGTATCAGAGCAATCTGAACACAGAAAACTTGTGCAAAACAAACTCAATTCTCGATTTGGTGTTTCGACTTGGGGAAGGATTTTTCAAAAATTTATTCTTCTTTCTATCTTAATTTTTCTGCAAGGTTTTTATTAGGTATCTATTAGCTTTTCTTAGGTTTTTACAAAAAAAAAGTAATCGCCGATTTTGTTAAAAAAAAATAAAAAATAAAAACTTTTGAAAACCTTAAAAATCTGAAAAAGCTGAAGAGAAATCCAGCTTCTTGTGGTAAAGGGGTTACAGCTGTAACTTCCGCTACAAGTTTCAAGTCTTGCAGAATCTGCTCTTTTCTTTCTATCTTCTATTTTCAGGGATTTAGAGAATTGACTTCTAAGGTTTGATTTGGTTTGTTCTT
>OVAN01001444.1:0-40993 GCA_900406275.1 Anastatica hierochuntica
TTGAATCTACACTAGCCCAGTTTTGGTGGAGCAGACGGGAGGATAAACAAGACATGCATTGGTTTTCTTGGCCACGTTTGGGTCTACCCAAGAATGCAGGGGGCTTAGGTTTTCGTAATCTGGAAAAATTTAATCTAGCTATGTTGGGCAAACAAGCTTGGAGATTATTACATCAACCGCATAGTCTAGTTGCGAGGGTGCTTAAGGCAAGATATTACTCCGATACAACCATGTTGACCGCCAAAGTAGGGTCTAAACCTTCCTTTGTGTGGCGATCTCTTTTAGAAGGACGTGATCTGATGAAAAGGGGACTAAAAGTCATTGTCGGGACTGGTGAGAATACCTTTGTCTGGACGGATAACTGGTTGCCCCTTTTACCACCGCGACCACCCCATCGGAAGGAAGGCTCCACGACAAGGATTTCCTTGGTATCAGAACTTCTCATTCTCGGCAAAAGGTGTTGGGATATTAAAAAGATAAATGCACTGGTTGACCCCATGGATGCTTCAATAATCACTTCGATCAGGTTGAGTTCGTGTCCAGATGCGGATCTTGCAGGATGGTCTTATACAGCGGATGGTCTATATTCGGTCAAATCCGCTTATAAATTAGCCTTGTCCCAAAATACTGTCCAAGTTGCAAATATCCCGGGTAATATCGATCTGAAAAAGAAAAGTTGGTCCAGCTCAATTCCTCCTAAGCTTAAACATTTTCTGTGGAAAGCTCTATCTGAATCACTCCCGGTGGGGTCAACCTTGAGAAAACGTCATATCTCCCCGGAAACAATTTGTAAACGGTGCTGGACGACAGAGGAAGATTACGATCATCTTTTCTTCTCTTGCAACTATGCACAAGCCATCTAGCGTGGGGTCCATGTTCTACACCAAGTCGTACCTGATCCCCATGTCACCTTTGAAGCCAAACTCGGAGCTATAATTACTGCACTTCATAATAGAGCAATCCCATTATTTGCAAGGCAACTCCCAATCTGGATTTTATGGCGTATATGGAAGAGCCGGAACCTGCTGGTATATCAACAAAGGGCAAGTACCTGGGAAGGGGATCTGCGATTAGCTAATCAGGACACAGCAGAACTTCTAGATTTGATAAACATGGGCACACAGACTCCTCCCCATGCACAGACATCACGTTGGCAGGCACCGATTGTGGGATTTTATAAATGTAATTTTGATGCTGGAATGTCTTCTCATGCTCGAGGAACAGCAGGCTGGATAGTGAGGAATTCCCAAGGGTCTTATGTAGAAGCTGGGCACACACAAGGTTTCTAGTGTACTGATGCTTTGGAGGCAGAGTTGCAGGCTTTATTGATTTCTCTCCAGCAGCTATGGATTAAAGGTTTTCGGCGAGTCATTTTTGAAGGTGATAACTTGCAGGCAATCCAAATTACACAAGGTTTAAAGCGAAGTTTTCATCTTCATAATCTTATTCATGACATATCCGTCTGGCGAACCAAGTTTGAAGATACCAAAATAGTCTGGACAAATCGAGAAGCGAATAAAGTGGCAGACGACCTAGCAAAATTACCTTTTGAGAGTTTAAAATCTTTTGAATCGTTTACTTCTACTATGCCAAGTTGTATAACTAACCTCCTTTATGAGGATTGTTGCTTCATAAAAGGCATCACTTGAAGACAAAAAAAAAAAAAAATAATATAGAGATCAAATAACCGGAGAAGCGCACCAAAAACCGGAGTTAATGGACCATACTAAACCGGTCGGTATTCTTATAAGGATGCAAAATCTTAAAAAGTAAAATTTTCAATACTAACCCCGTACTATTCATTTGTTACTAATATTACCCCAATTGTTTTAATCCTACACCATTTGACGGAGGATCTGGAGCGAAGAACGTCTTCTGCGTCTGCTTGCTTCACATCCAACGTCTCCACTGAATCCGATCAATTACAAGTTAAGAGAGATGAAATCGAGGCGACGAAGAAGAAAGATTGAAACTTTCTGGGCTTTTTTTATGAGTTAGTTCTCTGAATCATTTATATTTTACTTCAAGCTATACCTTAATACCTCCATGTGGTTGAGAATTCAAATGTTGCGTTAGTGAGCTCAGCATCTGCATTTGCAACTGTGTGAATGAATGTTTCAATTAGAATCCGACACTATGTTCAACGCTTTGATAGTTAACCCTTTTCATCAAGAACAAGAAGTGACTTCCTCTGTTTTTTTCTTTTCTTCAAGTTTTTACCTTTTTTGATAGAGATGATAGTGAAGTTTGGAACACAAGTGAGAGTAAAAAGTTGCATCTATTTTTGAAAAAAAGACACACAAGTCTTCTTCCTTTGTCTCAGTTTCAAGTCTATTTGCTGATAGGGATTATTACACCCCTCTCAAAACATGTTTCCCTTTTGATAACTTGGTTTCACTACAAAGTATATCATTTTGCAAATACAATCTTACTGCTCTTGTGATATATTATCTACTTGCTGTTCCGTTTCTTCTACTATTGCTAGTTTGCTACTATATGTGTCTACTTTATCTTAATTGTTATATGCTAAAAATGCCAAGAACTTGGCTCTTTCGTGAGGATTAATTATTCCATTTTCAAGTGAATTAAGTTTTTTATGGCTTCACTAATGTATCAGGAACTTGTAACTCTCCAAGAGTGATGATGATGATGATGATTCTTTGTCTTTTGTTCCCTGTTTATGCTGTTGTTGGTTATCGTTTTCTTCTAACCCGAGTTCGCTTTCCAGGTACTTGAACCATTTCTCAACTTCATCTTCTTCAGACTCTTGAGGAGCCCTTGAAGTCAAACTGTTTTCAGGTTGTTGGAATGTGTCTGAACCATCTATGAAACTCCAAAGGTCATAATCTAAATCAAAAGGTATCTCCAACAGCTCTGGTTTGTCTACCTCTTGTAACATCCCCGTTAATCCGCTACAAGCTTGAATATACTCCTCAAACGTTTGACATATCTGTGGATCATCTTCTTCTTTGCTTGAAATGTTGGAACCTCCAAATGACATAGAAGCATTAGGAGATGACTCTTGAGAGGTTTCCTCTTCATTCAAAGAATCTTTTGAAGCCGCTTCATCGGCATTAAGGTTAGTAATGTCCGAGCTCAATCGTTTCTTGAGATGAGTATGCCACACATTCTTGATCTCATTGTCTGTTCTTCCTGGCAGTTTAGAAGCGATCTTAGACCACCTGAATCCAAAAATGCGGCAAAGCTATATTGTCAATTTCGAAAATTGTGAGCCACACAAGGCATTAAAGAAAGATATAAACACATACTTGTTGCCAAAGCTTTGGTGAAGTCTAATGATGGTTTCTTCTTCCTCTACGCTGAAATTACCTCGTTTCACATCAGGTCTGAGGTAGTTAATCCATCGAAGACGACAACTCTTGCCACACCTCAACAAACCTTCATTGCATGCATAGATAGATAGAATATACAAAGAATCAAAACAAGAAGATCAAGAAAGCTAAAAAGAAATAGGCTTTTTAAGATCATCAACAACATACCAGCTTGTTTGGGGAGAGATCTCCAATTCTCATGACCATTCTTGTGAATGAAAGAGATGAGTTTCATGTCTTCATCTTGGCTCCATGGTCCTCTCTTCACTTTGGTTTTGTCACAACATGGAGCTCTTCCTTTGCCCATTCTCTCTCCCTTCTCTCTCTCTCTCTATATATAACTTTTATGATTCCTTGTGCCAAATCTAATTGGTCTTATATGTGTTTATATAAGAGAAGTGGTGTAAGATCCTAAACATTGAGAAGCATGTTTTAAACAAAAAACATTGACAATTGTCGTATTGAAGTTACGAACTTGTCTTTTATATTAAAGTCCAATATTTATTTGGCATCTATTCTTCTCTAAATAATCATATTTCCCATTTGGCTATTTATATTAAGTCCAAAATACTTGTTTGGAAATAGAATCACTAATGACATATATGTTTCAAACTTAAAACATAAGAGTCTCTGGTAAATATTTATGTTGAATCCATCTTTTTTAAGTAATACAAAGTTAGATTTTTTTTCTTGTGATTATCACTCCAAACTTGCACAATTTTGTTGGTAAACGTTAGCATATTATAAACTTAGAGATTTGACTAATTTAATACGGGACATAAGTCTCTCTAAGTCAAATCAAGGCCATTATAATTTTTCTATCAATAGTTATACCAACTTTTGAAAAAGGATTTAACAAAAAAAAATAAAGTTAGATAAACTGAAATTTCATAAAATAAACTTAACTTGTAATTTGTCTTTTCTTTATACTTTAAGTTATTAACCCTACCAACCAAGACGTAAGGATGCTGTCTTTGACTCCCATCTCTTATCGGAAAATATCACACTAAACTAACAATATCTCCGAAGCTACGTCAATATTATGTATAGGATTGAAAAAATCTGGAGATTTGTTACAACTATATACCAGGACCTAATCCATGTTGTGTGACGATGAATCTTATTTAGTACCTAATATAAGTATTAGTGTGTATTTGTGACCAACAAAGTAATGGTCGAGTGGAAAGAGTCTTTCAAATTAACGAGGAGGTCACGAATTTGATTTACGTTGGAAATGATATTTTGACGAGTATGTTGCATGGTCTGACCTTGTTCTGAAGAAATTAAGGGTTCACGAATCTCCTGGTTATCAAAAAAAAAAGTTATGTGTTGTAAATGTTTTAAATATGTACGATATAAATTACAAAGTAACAATATATATACGGAGTAATATATGCAAAAAAATAGCACGTTAGTAATGCTATTTATGTATCTTGTGGAATTTGGTTAGAAGGCTAACCAAATGTGAATTTCACTTACAGAGCCGTCTCAAACTATTTTAGGCCCTGTTCAAAAAAATATATTAAAGGTATATTTGATGATATAATATAACTTCTAAAATTTAGTAATCATATGTATGTATATTTACATTTTTAATAGTGATTATAGGCCCTAAATTTATAGTTTTTATTTTAAAAATTAAAATTTTAGGCCCTTAGTTTATAAAGAATTTTTTCTTTTTAAGTCGGGGTCCTGTTCGATCGCTCCACTTGCACTTGCTAAAAGACGGCCCTGTTCACTTACAGTGAATAGTAAGACATTTTTTTAAAATGTGATTATGTAGTAGTGTTTTAAATGAGTAAGTTTTGTATAGATAAAAACAAAGGACGCTTGCAGCAGTAATCCATGTCAGAACGATAATACGCTGAAATAATTCGTTCTGAGTTTTAATTAAATTCTTTTTGAATTTTTTGCTCTTTTCGCAAAGAGAGTTATGTACTAACACATTTTCTGTAGCAGATACAAGAACACCTATTATTTTTGGAAATGCTATCACAATGTTTATCAATATCTATAAAGTGTTAGTCTTCAAAGAAAAAATAGTATGTACAATATCCTAAATGTATGTAACTGACATTTGATTTTCAATGTGGTTACAACTAATATATGTTTGTAACAGTAATGTGACGACTTATTATATAGACATTAACATACAAGATGAAGTGCTCTTCTAACCGTTTAACTTATGTCAAGAAAGGGATGATGTTGCCATAAATATCAATAGGATATATAACTACATCAACTATAATTAGAACTTGTGAAATAGGTATTAGTAAAAGAAATAGCACTCCATTTGATAACACACAAAAGAAGTATATACCTAATACAACTTATGGTAACGAAATAAACATATGAATACAACTTCACAATTTTACCATGATCCTGTGAATCTGCTTGAATACATGTAAGCAAAACAATGTTTGCAAAAACCATAACTATTATTATGTGGTGAGTTATATTATCAAACAATCACAACAAGTTGAAAATTTATCCAAACATTACATATGTCGGTAAATGTAAACTTGTTAAGTAGTGACTCAGTCCATATGTTGTAATAAAGTATTGATATGAGGTAACTCGTAACATAATAAATATATCAATCTTAATAAATTAACTGATGTTAATAGAAAAACTGAATATTTTTTGCAAACAATTGTAGGGCGACTTAAAATTATTGCATTATAAGGATATATTTACAGAATTTTTTTCATTGATGATAATCATTCCCTCTTTAATCATAATAACTATTAAAAAGAGATTATAATCTTTGACAACAAAAAACCTACATACTCCAACACAACATTTCCACAACCTTCATAAACTCTATGAGCAAATTTTTTGATGTCTTGTAAAACTAAACTTTAAACCATATTCTCTAAAAATTAAATCTTAAACCATAAATCCTAAACTCTAAACCAAAACCTTAATCCCTAAAAACTAAACCTTAAACCCTAAAGTTAAACCACAAACTCTAAGCTAAAAACTAAACCCTAAACCCTAAAAATAAATCTTAAACCCTAAAACATAAACATAAATCATAAACCTTAAACCCTATAGTGTGTAACTATAATGTTCGACTATAGTATTACATAAGTAAAAAAAATGCATGTTAACAAAAATTTCCATGGTTAACATACTTCGCAACAATAAAACCTCACAATTTCAACATGTAAGCAAAGCAGTGTTGCAAAAACCATAACTGTTATTATGTAGTAAGTTATATTCTCAAACAATCACAACAAGTTGAAAACTTATCCAAACATTACATATGTCAGTAAATGTAAACTCGTTGAGCAGTGACTTAGTCCATATGTTGTAATAAAGTACTGATATGAGGTAACTCGTAACGTAATAAATACATCAATCTTTATAAATTAACTGAAATGAATATTTTTTCGCAAACAATTGTAGGATGACTTGAAATTATTGCATAATGAGGATATATTTATATAATTTTTTTCATTAATAATAATAATTTCCTCTCTAATCATAATAACTATTAAGAAGAAACTATAATCTTTGATAACAAAAAAAACCATCATACTCCAACACAACATTTTCACAACCTTCATAAACTCTATGCGCAAATTTTTTGTTATCTTGTAAAACTAAACTTTAAACCATATTCTCTAAAACTTAAATCCTAAATCATAAATCCTAAACCCTAAACCATAAATTCTAAACCCTAAACCAAAACCCTAATCCCTAAAAACTAAACCTTTAACTCTAAAGTTAAACCATAAATTACCCCAAAAAATAAACCTTAAACCCTAAAACATAAACATAAACATAAATCTTAAACCCTAAACCTTATAGTATGTAACTATAATATTCAACTATAGTATTACATAAGTAAAAAGATGCATGTTAACAAAAAATTTCCATGGTTAACATACTTAACTCATTCATCCTAAATCGTAGCCACTAAATAAAATTTTATTGATAATCATATTTTTCCTACACAAAAAATCCATAACCCTTAACCCAACCTTTTGCTTATAGCCCTTAAACCCTAAATCCAAACTATGGTCGTGCTTTCTAAACCCTAAACACTAAACCTTAAACTCTAAACCCTAAACCCAAAATTTATCTGAGGATAAGAAAACCCTCTTCCTTTCGAAACCGCCGTTGCCTCTCTTGGTAGCGGCAGCCTCCGCCTCTCTGATGGGCAAAAATAAGAAGCGCTCCCCTAAGCAACTCCCTCCACCTTCCAAACACCCTCCTCCTGACAAACCCCCTCTCCAACCGAGATCTAATGGCTCCGCTCCTGACAAACCCCCTTTCTCTGTTTCTGCGGCAGAGACAAAAGTTTCTTCTCCGGCGAAATTGGAGCCTCCGCAGCAGCTTGATGACCCGCTCTCGGTGCAGGTGTCGTCTCCAAGCTCACGAAGCTTGGCTTTACAAGTCCCAGCTGCAGGAAGCTCTATTTCTTCTCAGCCGTCTTCATCGGAGCAAACCCTTGCTCCATCCAGACAGAATCTGCAAGATCTGCCGCCGCAGATGGCGAATTCGACAGTCCCAATCACTCAGGCTGAACCCCCTTCTCTGGAAAAGGAATCGGAAGCTAAGCCGCAGTGGAAGGATCTGTTTGCTAGCTCTATGGTCTCAAAGGAAAGGAAAAATGAGGGTTTCTTGCTTGAATCAGGGGAACTGTGTGTCAAAATTCCCAATGAGATCATCAAGAAGAATCAACATAAGTGGGAACCGTTTATTGTTGGTCAGTTCCATGGAAATCTACCTTCTAAAGTTGCTCTTTTTGCTATTCTGAATGCGATATGGAGTCCTCGGCTCAGGGATATCACAATCTCCAGGCTAGGACCCAAGACTGTTCTCATCAGATTACCTTCGGCAATAACGCGTAGACGAGTTCTGGCACAAAAACTCTGGCACATAGATGGACAAACAATGGTTGTAGATGCTTGGAAACCTGGAGTATCTCCTTCTGTCCCTGAACTAAAAGAAGCACCGGTTTGGCTTGAGTTCCGAGGAGTCCCGCCCCATCTCTTCTCAGATGATGCTTTCAATTTAATAGCTGGTCTCATCGGTCATCCCGTCTCCCTACATCTGTCCACAGCTAATCTCACGAATTTAGAGGTGGCGAAGGTCTTTACTATTGTAAATCCGCTTAAACCAATACCGGAGGCTGTTAATGTCCAGTTTGAAAATGGAGAGATACATCGTGTTCAAGTGACTTGTCCCTGGCTACCTCCACTATGTGAGCATTGTCAGGAGGTTGGTCATTCAATCCGGCGATGCCCCACAGCCCCGATTACCTGTTCTGTTTGCAATTCTTCCAACCATTCATTGGAGAATTGCCACCGAAACAGGAAGGAAAGAGCAAAGAAGGCTGATAGTCGCAGAGAAAGAAAAAGGAAGAATCCCTCTCGAAGAAAAAAGGAAAAGTCCAGAGAACGCAACAATGAAATACTACCAGATCCTATGAAATGGATTCCTAAGGAGAAGCCTAATGGAGAGCTGGTGATAGATCTTGACAAAACCAGAAAATCGTCCGGGTCAGAACTCTCAACCTCAGATTCGTCAAGCTCTGAGAATAGTTCCTCAATGGAGCACTCACCAAGTGATGTCGAGGCAGAAACGACATCTGAATATCCGTCAGAGGAGGATGACAATCCAGAAGTAGACTCACAGTTCACCCGTGTCTTATCGAAGCAGGATAGACGAAAGGAGCGTGCCTCTCTGAGGACTCGCTCCAAACCAAATTCTAAGAATTAATATGTCGCTAGGCGACTTTTTTTGTTGGAACGTTAGGGGTTTCAATCATAGAGAAAAGCGGAGAAGCTTTCGGAAATGGCTAAAGTTTAACAAGCCTTATTTTGGTAGTATTTTGGAAACTCGAGTTAAGGCGCATAAGGCACCAAAGTATGTTCAGGCCACTCTCCAGGGATGGAACTTTGAGGCTAACTATGAATTTGGACAGCTAGGACGAATATGGATCATCTGGAAGCAGAATGTGAATCTTACCATCTATTCAAAATCAAGACAAATGGTCACGTGTGTGGTGAAGCTACCTGGTATAAGAGAGGAGCTCCTGGTTTCCTTTGTGTATGCTGATAATTGTAAATACAAAAGGCAGGAGCTTTGGAGGGAAGTTGTAGAAGAGCTTTGTTGGTTCCAGAAGAGCTTTGAACCACATTCACTACCTGATTTCAGAGACGGGGGCTAGAGTCGATTCTAAAGAAGATATTAACGCTCACTGTGTTTCATATTATGAAGAAATTCTCGGGTCAGCCTCCCTTCCCTTGTCTCATGAAGATTTTGATTTGATCAGAGAGAATCTGCCCTTTAGGTGCACTGAGGATATCCGACGCCTTCTCGAAGCTGAGGTTTCTGCTCAGGAGATAAAAAATGAGTTCTTTGCTATGCCTAAAAACAAAACGCCCGGACCGGACGGATACACAGGGGAGTTTTACATACATTGCTGGGAAGTCATTGGCCACGATCTCACTGCTTCAGTTCTGGAATTCTTTCGATCAGGGAAACTGCTTCGCCAATGGAACAGCACAATGATCTCTCTTATACCAAAGAAGCTAGGGGCTGAAAAGCTTAATGATTTCAGGCCCATCTCTTGTTGTAATGTGCTGTATAAAGTTATCTCCAAGATCCTTGCAAGAAGGCTACAACATCTCTTACCTTCAATGATTTCTAATAACCAATCAGCCTTTGTGAAGGGGCGTTTGCTTGTAGAAAATGTACTGCTAGCGACAGAAATGGTTCAAGGATTTGGTAGCTCAAGCACATCACCGAGAGGTCTATTAAAAGTCGATCTCCGGAAGGCATTTGATAGCGTCAAGTGGGAGTTCGTTATGCACATTCTGTCAGTATCTGGTATGCCAAGAAAATTTGTGAATTGGATTTCAGAGTGTATTACAACGACATCTTTCTCTGTCTCCGTTAATGGTGAGCTTACCGGGTATTTCAAAGGCACTAAAGGATTAAGACAAGGTGATCCACTCTCCCCTACTCTCTTTGTTATGGCTATGGAAGTATTCTCTAACATCCTGGCTAGCAAGTATAGGAATGGTTCAATCGGTTACCATCCATTAGGTATGAGCCCTCCCATTCACAATCTCGCTTTTGCGGATGATTTGATGATTTTCTTTGATGGAAAGGAAGAATCACTTCTTGCGATCTCTAAAGTTCTTCAAGACTTCTCCAAGTTATCAGGTTTACATACGAATAGAGACAAATCAGTCCTCTTTCTAGCAGGCTTACCCGAAGAAGAAATTGCCGCCAGTAACAGTCACGGGTTTTCTATTGGCAACTGGCCAGTACGCTATCTTGGTCTACCATTACTTCACAGAAAGTTGAGGAAAGCAGAGTACTCGCCTCTTATTGACAAGGTTCGGGACAGATTGACTCATTGGTCAACCAAGCTATTGAGTTTCTCCGGGAGACTACAACTTCTAACTTCAGTCATTTATAATATTACCAATTTCTGGTGCTCAGCTTTTACCCTTCCGAAAGGCTGCCTCAAGGAGTTGGAGCAGATGTGTAATCGCTACTTATGGTCTAGAAAGTTGAATAATAGGGCTGGTGCAAAAGTAGCTTGGAGGGAAATTTGTCTTCCGAAAAAGGAAGGGGGACTTGGGCTTAGGGACTTCTCAGAATGGAACAAAGTCCTAAATCTAAAGCTGGTTTGGCTTCTATTCACCAACAGTGGATCGTTGTGGGTGGCGTGGATCAAAAGTCATATGCTCCGGGGACAAAGCTACTGGAATGCAGAACCGCGACACTACTCATCTTGGACTTGGATCTCCCTTCTTAATCTAAAACCCCTGGTCCGAAGATTGTTGGGAATAACTATAGGTAACGGTGATTTAGCAATGTTCTGGTTGGATGATTGGCTGCCGTCTGGACCACTCTTGGATAATGTTGGTGATCAAGGTCCGAGATGGACAGGCATTTCTAGAGAAGCAACAGTAAGAATGGCAACTCGAAATGGTGTGTGGCAACTTCCAGGTCCGAGAGTGAGAAGGCCACAGTTAATTTTCCTAAGGGAAACTCTCCTAGGAATTGCACCGCCAACGGCTGGGGATGGTCTAGACACTTACACTTGGGGGGAAAAAGATGCTCGTAGGACAAGGTTTAGCACCAAAAGAACGTGGGATTTGCTACGAAATAGAAAAGAGAAGGTCCCTTGGAGAAAAGCTGTTTGGTTTAAAAGGTCAATCCCTAAACATTCATTCATGTTTTGGGCTACAAACCTAGACAGGCTACCTTTGCGGAACAGGATGAGATCATGGGGTTTGCAGGTTCCACCAGAATGTCTTCTTTGCGGCAGCCACGAGGAAAACAGAGCTCACCTCTTCCTCCACTGTTCCTTCGCTGAAGGCATATGGAGCAAAGCTCTTCGCAGGCTAGGGGAACCTGAGGTTATCTTTCATAATTGGCAAGCACTAATGTGTTGGCTCCAAGGTACTACTCCTCACTTACCAATGTACTTGAAGGGAATAGTTGTGCATTTGATTATCTACCTGATATGGCAAGAAAGAAACGCAAGGATCCACACAACTCTGAAAAACAATTCAGACATGATTTTTAGAAGACTGGATAGAATGGTTAGAGACATACTCTTGGCGTACAGAGACACCAAGCAAGGGAAGGGCCTCCTCTCCCTGTGGCTCTCTCACAGCTGATCTGTTGTTCTAAATTTATCTTTTAGAATCAGTAAAGTTAGGTAATCATGGTTTTTTTATTCTTTTTTGGTGCCATGGTTTCTAAATGAATCATCTTGTAACCCCTAACGTTCAAAGTATATATATATTAACATTCTACCAAAAAAAAAAAAAAACCCTAAACCCTAAACCATAATCCCTAAAAAATCAACACTAAGCCCTAACAAGGATACATAACTAATATGTTCAACTCAACTACTGTTAATGTAAATAAATGCATATTTCCAAAATTTTTCACTGGTTAACATAGATTCATCACTCATTTATCCTAAATTCAAAACATTAAACCCAACATTTTTTTCTTGGTTAGCGATCTCTAAACCCTAAACTCAATGCGCAAACTTGTTCTACCATTTTTTAAAACTAAACCTTAAACCATATTCCAAAAAAAACTAGATCCGAAACCAGAAACCCTTAATCCGAAACCATAAGCTATAATTCCTAAAGCTAAACCCTATACTCGAAATCTGAAATCTAATCCCTACTCCCTAAACTACAAACCCTAAACCATATTTCATAAATCCAAAAAACTAAACCCTAAAACTAAATCTAAACCATAAACCAAAACCCTAGTCGCTAAAATATAAACTCTAAATTATATGGTACGTAATAAAAATGTTCAACTATAGTATTACATATGTAAATAAGTGCATGTTAACATAATTTTTCAATGGTTAATGTTAATATATAACTCATTCATCCTAAGCACTAACATCTAAGCCAAAAGAGAAAGAGAATCGCAAAAGTAGGAATATGAGAAAGAGAATAGCAAAAGTGGGAATATAATATTAATAGTAACATCCGCTAAGCGAATATATGAATGAATTGATATTAAACATACTTAACACACACAAAAAATACAAAGTAAGACGCTAAGTCGTCGATAAGTCGCCGATTGTTGCCGAAATTACAGAAAACAAATTGTTAAAGATCCCTAACTAGAGGCGAGTAGTAACTGAAGCTTAAATCTCCGAACATATAATTTACATGATAAAACTGCGAGATTGGAGTTGGAAAAATGAATCGCCAGAGATTTACGTTTGTTTTAACAAAGCTCGAACCCTAAAATCTGTTAGAAAAAGTAACGATGGATTAAAAGAAAGAGAAAAGAAGTGGTTTACAAAAGTTGAATCGTGATAGTCTAAACTTATTTTCGGGAAGATCGAGTGTCAGAGCCAACATATTTGTAAAAAGCCATTATTGAAATGTTGAGGGGTAATAAAGAGATTTCCCTAGAAAAATAGTTAGTTTCTTCTAGTCCCAATTTTTTTTTTCCAAAACAGCAAATTATTCTTATGAAAGATGTCTTGCGTCCGAATTATTGTATGAAAAACTTTTTACGAGAAAATATTTAAATGGAGATTTTTAAAATCTTTTTTCCTCAATATTGAGTTTTTAGAGAAATATTTACGTTTTTAAACATATTTTATTGATTTGTTATATTGTTAAGTTTGTTTTTCTTTTCGCTAAAATATTTTCTAAACAAAAGCCCAGATCCTAACCATAATCTTAACTAAGTGTTGAGGTAGTTGGAATTAAACCAAAAAAATTGGACCGAACTTAAAACATAACCAAGATGGTAGTTGCCATAATCGATCTGTACCAACCGCTTTGGATAACGATACAAAGCTAATGAGTTCTTTCTCCCAAAATGTTTGATCCCCAAAACTTAGGGTTAGCCACTTTGTCTCCATTGTTGAAGAAACCATAGTTGTAGAAGGCGAGAAGCAAGAGCATTGAGTCTCTATAGCCGAAAATCATGTGCTTAATCATCATGTCGATTTCTCATCGAATCGATTCCACATGCTTGAAGATGTGTCTATGAAGCCGATCATTCCTTTCCTTTCGGATGAAATAGATGGAGGCTTGTCAGGCAAGAAACGCTAATCACAGAGCCAAGATTCCTTCCCAAAGAGTCAAGAGGTGAGCCACAATAGATTCCCAATTTGTAGATCCTAGGAGATCACATATTCTTGTAGACTAGTTACTAATTTGAGCGGAGAAGAAGAAATTGAAAATAGGTGGTTGCGAGATTCATTCGAGGAATTGCAGAGAGGACACGTAGAGTCTAAAGCTAAACTCCAATTACGAAGTCTATCACGCGTCGTGTTCTTATTAATGAGGAACAAACATGCAGTGTGGCGGTGTTTGGGGATACCTCCTCTGTTACAGATCAGTTTGAACCACTAAAATGGTGAATAGTCATCTCGCAGAGCAGAGACTATAGTCGCTACAGAGCTGTCCACTCAAGGCACATCATTAATCCACTAGATGTAAGAGTCTTCTTCCTAAGTTAGTACCACACCAGAGAGGTAGATTTGAAGCTCTTGTTGTATGTTTGCTTTGCCGAAAATGACCAACCATCATCATTCCATAGATCAGCTAGTAAAGCATTTCTACGAAAACCACATCTACTTGTCTTATTAGCTTAAAGATATGAGGTAAGATTTCCAAAAGGGCTCCAATTGTCACTCCAGAATCTTGTACTTCTCCCATTATACGTGTGAACTTTAATCCAATTGTAGATAGTGTCCCTGACTTTGAGTAACTTGTTTGTAAGCCAAGAGTCTTTTGGTATGTTTTCAAGATCCAGAAGCTATTGATGTCTCCTGACTGTATGTGCCGAGTAAACCAAGCAACCTAAATGGACCTTGACCTAAAGAAGAGGAGCCATAGCAGTTTTAGTATACTAGCTCTATTTCATAAGATGAGATCTCTTACACCTAAATCTCCTTTTTTGGCATTGTTACTGTTGATCATGTCACCTTGGAATTGTGATGGGAATTTATATCACCTTTCCACAGAAATGTGTCATAGAGAGAATTAAGGATTTGGATACAAGGCTTTAACAAGGCAAAGGAAGAACACCAAAACCCAGTGATACTCGAGATGAGTGAGTTTAACAATTGCAATATTTCTGCAAGTGATAAAGACCTAAAAGACCATCTATTGAGCTTGCTTTTTACTTTTAGAATGAGAGGAGCAAAGTCAACCAGTGTCAGCTTCTTGGTGAAAAGTAGTAAGCCCAGATACTTGAATGGTAGAGTACCATGTTCAGTGCATGTTTCTGATTTTATGAGTTGAATTTCATTTATGAGCAGACAAGTTGAGTAAAAAGAAGTCTTGGGGAGACTAACTACAAAACCAAAAATAGCTTGGAAATCCTTGAGCATTAGTAAGATTTTCTTCACATTTTCAACATAGTCATCAATAAAGATGAGTAGATCATCGGCAAAACAAAAATGAGTAAGTTTAGATTCCTTACATTTTGGATGGTAGCCGAATTTGCCTTGTTCAACCCCTTTTTCTAACATATGAGAGAGATAGTTCATTGCCACCACAAGTAGATAGGGAGAAAGGGGCTCTCCCTATCTAATTCCATTTTACCTTTAAATTAACCATGGAGATAACCATTACATCCAACCGAGAAGGACGTGGTGGTGGTGATACAGCCCGAGAACCATCTCATATATAACTCGTTGATACCAATCTCTCTGAGAGCATTAATAATGAACTGCCATCTCAATGAGTCAAAAGCTTTAACAATATACACATTGATAATTATTCTCTTAACTCATTTATGTTTATGATAACCATTGACTATCTCACTTGCTTGAAGAGTATTTTTCTAATAGCAGTCTCCCTTTAATAAACGTTGTTTGATTACGTAGGGTGAAAAGTGAGAGCATATGCTTTAATATTACTACAATAAGATGGGATATCACCTTGTAGATGAAGTTACAACAGGAAATAGGTCTAAATTTAGAGATATGAGAAGCCCCTTGCATTTTGAAACGAAGGAAATAACGGTGATATTTACTGTTGTTGGCATGAAACCACTGGTAAAAAACTGAGATATTGCAACTATTGCATCCTGACCAGTAAGCTCTCAAGTTTTTTTAAAGAAACTTGAGGTAAGCCATCAGGCCCTGGGACTTTATTTAGGTTGAGCTTTTGCATGAATTTAGTGATTTCATCCGCTTGTGGAAAACTAACTAGTAACTTGCTTTTTTTGTCAACAACTAGTAACTTGCTTGAGACTTTCGGAACTCGGAAGGAAGTTAGAGACTAAAACCATGCTGGAGGACAAGAAATCTGGTGGAGGACATGGGGACATAGCACAACCTCAAAGTGCTCTATTGCTAGCTTGCTGATTTCCTCAAAGTCTGAGATGGAAATATAAGAAGGCAAGGTAAGAGCTCTAATGGCATTATAAGAATTTTTCATTGTGGTAATTTTATGGAAGAAGCTACTGCTTTGGTCACCCTCTTTCAACCAGCTTATTCTTGATCTTTGCTTGTAGTAAGTATGTTCTATTCCCCTAAAGAAGGTCAATTTATCATGCAGAGTTCTTTCTTGAAGGAAGACTTGAGAAGTAAAGTCAAGAAATGATTAAACCTACACAAGTTGTAACAAACAATTAGTTTTAAATACTCTTTTTGGATCTCACTAAAGTTCTCTTTGTTGAATTTTTTTTAATAATGGCTTAACTGATTTCAGCCTGACGCTTAGGAATGCTAAACTTGACGCTTAAGAAGCAGCGTTTCTGGTTTGAATCTAAGCATTTTCAACTCTGGTTTTGAATTGAGGGTTTTTAGTAAAAAAAATTGAATGGTTTGGAGCCAAACAGGGGAGAGGATGGACAAGGTTCACAAGACAGGGACAATGGTCAGAGAATTCTAGAGAAAAGAAGGAAGCATGGCTATCAGAATAGGCAGAGAACCAATGAAGGTTCACGAGAAGCATGTCTAGTTTCTTTCCCACAAGGGAGGTGACCTGCTTACTAGACCAAGTGAACACACGACCTTGATAGTTCATGTCATAGATTTCAAGTTAATGGGAAGTGTCTTTATGTTGGATCATATATGATAACAGCTGATCAATATGCATAGAGAAATGCTCTCAAGACCTAATTATCTGGTTAAAGTCACTTCCAATTATTCAAAGCTTATTTGGGAGGTCAATGTCTTGATGAAGGGTAAGTAAATGACACCAAAGGTCAGCTCTTTCATATTGAAGATTGGCTGCATAAATTGTTGTGAAGATGAAAGTTTGATTATCTCCTATGTGGATTTCAAAAGTGACAGTTTGGTTGGATTGGTTGAGAAAAGAGACAATAGTTGGGTACTTCCAAATTATCACAACTCTTTCATCTATTTCTGCTCTATGATTGGAGAGATAGCTCCATCCTAGATAAGTATGGTTCATAATCTGGTTTAAATTAGTTTCCTTAATACGAATCTCTAGCAAAATTCCAAAAATTGACGTGTTTATAGCTAACCAAAAGATTTTTTTTTTGTCAATCTAACCAAAAGGTTAAGAATCTATGTTTATTAGTCATTAAGACCACATACATTCCAAAATAAAAAAAAAAAGATAAAAAAAAATTAAATAATCTTGATGTCAGTAAATTAATTAATCTTGATGTCATTAAGGTCAATAAGTTTGTTATCAGTATCCTAAAATAATTAATCTTGAGATATTCAGTTCACATCTGTAACTAAGTATATATTGAAAGGATAAAAAATAAAAGCAAATTATATTAATATTAAATACTTTTACAATCTTAAAATTAATGGATCTCTTTGATATGCGTGTTCGTTGTCGGATAAGAATATATTGACATAAGTACTTTTTTTTTGTCAGAATTGACATAAATACTTTTATGAATGCTTTTATATGTTATTTTAATATTTCTTCTGTTTCATAAAAAGATATTCTTTTGAAAAAAGTTGTGTCAGAAAGATAAATTTTGTAGGTTTTCAATGTATATTTTATTAGTTAATTATAGTAAATTGTTAAATTTAAAAAATTTATATAAAAACTATTGATTTAAAGTTATAGAAAATAATTTATTTACGGAAAACAAAATAATATTGTTAAACATTAACTATTTTTTTAATATGTATCCAAAGTTTAAAAATTCTATCTTTGTCAAGCGGAGGGAACAACATACATTGTAATTTTAACAAAATTAAAATTTTAAAATTTTTAGTTTTGTAATAACAAAATAATATATTTTTAAAAATATAGAAGCAAAAACATCTTAATTTGCGTGTTTAGCGAAAAGGTCCAAAACAACTTACCTTATATATTAATTGAAGAGACAGAGAGAAAATAAGAAAAAAATACAATGTATAGCTCATAGAGCAAATTAAGAAACATGTCATCATATTCTATCTTTAATAACATTTCACTTAACAAAATATTATTGTAGTGAAAATATCTATAATAATCTTTAATTTTATAATATAAACCCAATATATATATCTTATAAATTTAAACATAATCAAAATATTATGTTTAAATATTACATAACACAAAATAAAGTCTGTAACAATTAATCATTTCATGTCAATTTTAGTTATTTGTTAGTGAATATACAAACAAAATTTACTTTACAAAATAATTTTTGTTAATACCACTTTGTGGTTAATATTTTTTTTAATAAGTTTTGAATTATAGTAGGGATAAACTCGAATAACTAAATACGGCCATGAATCTACTACGGCAGTCAAAAAGTTATACGAAAGAAATTCTACTTAAAATCATATTATTAGCAAATACATGGGTTGAACTCAAATCAATAATTTAAAAATAAAAAACTAGCATAACTATATAAATCGTGAAATTATGAAAAATAAGATACAATATTGAAATTTTATGGAAGAAATATAATTTGCAAATATTCGGATCATATCCAAATCGATAATCTAGAAAAACAAATTAAGAGTAATTTTATATATTTAAATATCTATAAAATTACATTTTTAAATATGATATTTGAAAAATATATTTGAAAAATAAAATTAATCTTTAAATGTATTTTTATATAAAATATTCATAATATGTATTGAACATATAAATTTTAATTATTTCAATGTATCTAAGAACTATAAGTCTAAATATATAGGTACTTAAAATTAGAATATTCATATTCATGTTTTTCTTTTGCTATACCGTTATGAATAAAAAATATATGAATCTTTGGGGCAAGCCGGAACTAATAATGAAAGTGACCGGATCCAAAGTAATAATTGAATCCTTAGTTTTAGATATCAAATTTTATAAATCTAATTTCTTATATTAAAATAATATAAATTAATTACAAAATATTTATCCAAATGTTTCATACATCATTAAAATAAATAATTAAATCACTTTCAATCTAAATACATCATTATTTTTTTAAATATTGTTTAGTTTCGTGCTTGGCATCAATGTCAAATAAAGCGTGATTTAATGGACAAGTAAGCATTATTTAATTATGTGGCAGTGACAAAATGAATTTGAAACAATTAGAGGATGGAAAACTATCATTTGAG
Source organism: Anastatica hierochuntica (assembly GCA_900406275.1). NCBI lineage: Eukaryota > Viridiplantae > Streptophyta > Magnoliopsida > Brassicales > Brassicaceae > Anastatica > Anastatica hierochuntica. The sequence continues at coordinate 19,354 of OVAN01001444.1, forward strand.
ATATTTTAAAATAGCAACATGGACTATGTAGATATATAATGATTTGACTATATTCTTTGAGATTAGATTGGTGAATACAACCTCGAGAGTAGTCCTTAATATCTATATAATTTAATAACATACACTTTTCACATATATTTTTAATTTGAAATAAACTAAAATATGGTTAGAAAAATTAGATTGTGAGTTTGAACCTTATATAATATGTTACCACAATTATTAATTTGAATTTTACATTACAAATCTATCTAACATATTTCATAAAAAATTAGAATGAGCAAAATACTCGAATCAGAATGATCGAACCGACTAGAACCAATAAAAATTGACCCGTAATCTGAATCGAAATTTAAAATTGTCAGTGAATTTTAAACTCAGGAATCAAAAGAGTTGAAATCAAACCTGAATCAAACTGAAACAAGATATTAATTTTATATCTAAAATCTTTTAAACTTAATTATTTCTAAATATAATTAAATACCCAAAATACCAAAAAGATATAAGAGAAATACCATGAAAATGCCCGATAGTATCTAAGAATAGAAAAATATTTGAAATATTCAAAATATCAGAAACACTTGAAATACATATCGGTTCTTCAACCAAATACAGGAGTTGAACTGAACGCCAACCGAACTTTCAAAATATCTGAATGTATCATAAACTAAAAAAGCAAAAAACCAGAAACCTAAATCACCTCAACCAAACTCGAGCCAAATATCCATTTCCCACCCCTAACAAAACATTTGATATATTAATATATTTTTTTTCTTGCATAAATTTTTTAATTAATAAATATAAAATGCATATAGCTTACCATACTATTGTAAATACAGTACTAATACAAATTGTTTATCCTAAAAATTTATAATCTCGCGTTTGGCGCGGATCAAAATCTAGTATGTTGTAAAGAGGGAGTATGGAACATCAAAAGGTTTAGCATTAATAGTCAAAATTTTGGCCATAATTAAATAGCCCCATGCAATACATCACTACTTCTTTTTTAGGACAATCCTAAATCCCAAACCAAATTCAATACTATTTTCGGAAAATAATTTAAACCAAAACAAATATTATCATTTATAATGATTTAATCTAGTTAAAACTACAACGAAAACTAAGGATGTTGATAACTCCAATAAAAAGAAACAAAAAAACATGTGACAACTAAAAGTCGGAAGATCAAGTGAAATTGGGATGCAAAAAATAACACATATAACTCTTCGGATTTGGAAAAAGTATATGCGAGATTTGCCTCAAAATTTCATAATCATAAAAAGAAAATAACATTAAAAATTTTAAAATTTGTAACTACTGATCCCAAGAAAATGAATCATTCTTTTTTTTCTTTTTGTCACCATGAATCATTCAACCTCTAACATTCCAAATCAATATTGGGGCTATGACATTTTATTTGAGTCATACCAAACCCTATATGGCCAAACTTATCCTTTCATGTACAATCAGTACGCGTAGTTACAAGAGTAGTCTAAAAATAACATAGTATTAAGAGTATCTCCAAAAGATTCTCTAAATCTTCAAATATAAAGATTCTTATTCTCTAAAAAGAAACTTCAAAACTTCAAGTTTTATAGTTTTTATTTTCATTTTAGTCCATACAATTACAAATCATATTTTTTATTCTTAAATTTTTTGTTGTTTATCGTTTTAATCCTTAAATATTTTATATCTCATAATATTTCAAATATTTTTTTATAAATATAATTTTTACACATAAAATCAAATAAAAACTTTAAATAAGACTAAAAAAATATTTTATAACTAGACATGTACAACACCAATATTACATCAAAGAAACTTAATAGAAAAAACTAAAAAAAATTACATGAATACATAATAATTACATAAATTTAAATACTATAAAAACACTAATAATCGAGTAAATTTGATCTGGAACCTCGAAAATCACTAAAATATTGTCCAAGCAAATTTTGTGTAACTGAAGGTGGTGGTTGTTGTTGTAATTTAATATTTAATTTTGTAACTCTATGTAAAATTTTAATATTTTAGTGTAACTTTTTATTAATTAATATTGTTGTGGTAATTTTGTAGATGTGTTAGTTACTTATAAATATTTAATGAATTTAAATTAGTTCTGATAAATATAAAGACCACAATGTAAACTGCAAATATTTTGAAATTAAATATAAAGTATTGTTTTAGGAGAAGAACATCTACAAAATTCAAATATGAAGTTTTGGAAACTTCAAAATGAAGTTTCTTTTTGGAGATGCTCTTATTAGTTCTTTATCAAAAATATAGTGTATAATATATATATTAGCTTTGTAAACCTAAATAAAATTTAATCAATAGAAACAACAATATACTCAGAAATATATTTGACACCAGAAGTTAGAACAAATGATATGTATAGATCTGTGAACAAAACAAAAAGGATTTGTTAATAGGTTTTGAATTGGAAATTCATATAATTTAACACAATAACGTTTGTTTTCATGTCTTAATTATAGTTTTGTCTTTAGAATTGAAACAAAGGATCTTAAATAACAAAGTTATAAATATGTTTATAAAAAATAGCACTAGCGTTGATCTTTAATAAAGTTATAGTCATAAGTTTCTTTTGTTGGTGAACAACTTACAGAAATGTTTTTTTAGCTAGGAGCAATCAGGATTCCACTGAAAAACAAAACTTTAAGTAAACTAAATTGAGAAAAATGGAAGAAAGTTGAAATATCCCAATCGATGACCAGGGAAAAAAGTCTTAAATAATTGAAAAAGATTGGAACTTGCATGACGAAAGGCACACGGGTTGCTATTAGCACGCCTCTTTTTTTAGTCTATAATTTAGTTGGGCTGCCCATTTTCTGAAGAAATAAAATACCAAAGTACAACGAAGTTTCATTGTAGTATCTTTTTGTTAATTAAGGTGTGAGTAAATATTTTTTTCACCAAATAACCAAACAATTGCAAAAATAAAGTACAAAATTAGTTGATCTTGGCTAGTTAAATCCACATAGGAACTATCATGTCAGTTTCTATCAATAATTGATACTCGTTTGATCTTACCAATTTAAAATTTATGATATCATAAAAATGTCATATTTGGGATGGTTTTGTTTATATATATATATATATGTGATCACAAATACGACTATCTTTTTTTCATCTAATGATTTTATTGGTAAAACTTTTAAAAATACACAAAATAGGAAACTAAGTCGACAAAGGACACACTCTTTCCGGAGTCAAAAGCCGGCGAGTTTATGAGAACACCCATAAAGCCAGGAAGAACTTAATAGAACAAGCCAAACGAGATAGAGACACAACTAAAGCCATATCTCGAACTAATACCATAAAACTCCAACAAGGTAAGCAAATCGAGAGCGAAAGCTGAATTGAGTACGAAGCACCTCGCCAAATTATTCGGTTGATAGAAACGCTTTTTATATTGCTCCACAACCGCGAAGCCACGAGCACACATTGTCATTAAATTGCTTCAACAAGAAAGAAGCCACGATCAAATGAGAATTCCACAATCGGGGAGATGAAGACGGTATGGTTTTGCATACGACCACCCTTGGCAAGATGCAAATAAGCCAAAGGCTCCATTCCTTAAATAGAAACTATTTAGGCTCCAAAACAAGGGAAAACACAATTCTTCAAACTTGAATAACTACCTAGGGGAATCCAACAATTAGAGAACCTGTTGATGCACATCTTGAAGAAACCAACACCACCCAAAGCAAAGCCAAGAGACGATGCTGAGACTACTAAGACCATAGCCGCACCTAAGCGAAGGCCCAAACTCAGAAAATCCTACTACGAACCTACGCCCAGAAGCCACCAAAACCGCAAGCAACAACCGGAGAACTAGATCGTCAACGAAAGCAACTTTACCCCACAACTCCACCTGTATTTAGGCCCGAGAGAAACACCTTAATTCCCGTTGGTGGTGAACCTCAGCTTCCATCCATCAGGTCAAGAGTCGACCCCTCGTACTTAGGGGCCAAGTTCAACCCAAAGCCGGAAACTCAACTTACTCGAGCTCTCCAACTAACTTCCCTCCCCTAGGAGCTCGGCAGATTGATTCAGGTGCCCAAGAGAGACTTCGTTCTCCTCCCACCTAGAGAAACGATCAAGCCTGTTTCCCTCAAGGACCATCGAACCCTATACCTCGCGAGAATTTAATTCCCCCTCAACCAGAGGAATCTGATGCCATCCGTAGGTATATGAAAAGAACCAATGTTGCACTTCAGAAACTGACATCAGATGACAAGGGGAACTGAAATCGACGACGACGCTATCGGAGCCGCCGTTCGTCGGTTCAAACTATCTATTTGTGACAAGTGATATTTATATGTACATTTTTACAACAAGTATCTATAGAGGTGTATTGGATCGAGTATTAGGGAAAATTTGATTTTTAGTGAGTTTTTAGAAGATTTTGGTGAACTAGAAAAGTTGATGCGATTTGTTTTTAAAATTCTTTACAATCTCATATAAACCATGTGATTTGAACCGTTGTACTTTTAACAAAAAGAATTCCACGAAAACACTTTAAAATCACTTAAAATTCACACCTTAACTTTTTCCAATAACAATAGATTTATAGATACAATTTCAAATCATTATTAAAATCATAGTGAATTTTAAAAGATATTTTAAATTTTTTGTTTAAATAACATAGAATTTTTTATTTTAATACATATATCTCTAGATCATTGATTGGACAGGTTCACTGTCATATTTTACGATTACTATATGTACATATCTCCGATATACATAATATATGATCGCAAATATGACTATCTATTTTTGACGAGTGATCTTGTTTGCCAAACGTAGTATTTTTTTTGGCTAGAAAAATGGAACCACTAACGATGCATTAGGCGTTACGCTAGCGGTTTAGTGTAAATAGTTGGTTTTGTTATATCCCTAGATCAATTTTGTTGGAAGAGAAGTTTTACGTCAATTCATTCAGTATTAACAAAAGTTGGTCCCAAATGTATGAGAGATTACGGACTCAACTTCTGATGAAAAAAAACTATGAGAGATTAGTGGAAATGAATAAAACCAGAAAAACAAGAGAGGAATAGTACAATTCTTTTTTGTTAGTGTATACTATATTATTATGTGTGATGACTTTTATTTTTAGCAATGGTCTAATAGAGCAAGTTAAGTGTATCTGTATTCACATGATCACATCAGAAACCACCTATAGACTATTTGAATTATCAATTTAAAAAAATATGTCTATTTATATACATATGGTTACTACAATAATAGGCAAAGATACTGCATGCACACACTGTTTGGTATATTTTGTTATGTCACGTTCAATCTTGTAACACAAAATAAGAAAATATTACATGTTGAATATCATATGCGAAATGTATTTATAAAAAATAGGTGTGTATTTGTATATGTTTAATTGGTTTTATGAAATTATAAATGACAAGTATGTACAAAACGATAAATAATACACTATACATGTGATGTGACAGGTGATTAAAAACAATATAGGAATAAATTAGAATGATACAACAATAAAGGGTACCTAATCTTGAAATTATATTGTAAAATTCAAAAACTATGCGAGTTAGTTGGTGGAAGATTTGCTTAATAGTGATGACTTTTTTCATCAGTCATGAGTACCTAACTAATCACGCATAAGGTTCAAACACAGTATTAGTCAATTTATAATCCAATATTAAATCCATGAACTTATAAATAAGTAAGTGTTGGATTGAGAACAAATTAGACGATCACATTACATTTGCATGACGCACAGCTAATTACCGACCGTACTATTTAGTATTTACCTAGAGCATCTTCAAAAAATTCTCTATAATTTTAAATACGAAGATTTTTGCTCTCTAAAAACAATTTTAAAACTTCAAATTTGAAGTAGTGGAACTTCATATTTGAAATTTTACTTTTCAAAACTTCATATTTAAAATTTCATGTTTTTTATTTGCATACTAGTCCTTTCTGATTAACTTTTGTTCCTATAAATTTTATATTTCATTCGTATATCACATTTATTCTTATATATTCAATTTTAATTCATAAAATTACATAAAAGTTTAAAAATAAATCTAAAAGATTTTATAATCGATCGTATATAAGAACATTACATAAACAGTTTTAGGAAAAAATTTGTTATGTTATTTGAAATTTATTTTTTAATTTCAAATTTTTATTATTTATATAAAATATTATTTTATAGTGCCACAATTTAAAAACTAATATCGTGTTGTAATAGTTTTTTAAATGCATACTTTAGTTACTATCAAAAGTTTTTGTGAATTAAATTAACTAGACAAAGTATAAGGATTATAATGTAAAATATAATTATTTTTTAAAGTTAGATTTGAAGTTTTGCTTTTGGAGGAAAACAACTTCAAACTTCAAATATAAAGTTTTACAAACTCTTTTTGGAGATGCTCTTAATCACAATCTTTTAATCCCGTTTTGTAAAAATCAAATGCTTTCATAACATATGTTACGAACTTAATCTAGTATACGAATCATATATATGATTCGTGGTCAACTTTTTCCATGAGAGTGTCACCTCATCACATAAAAAGTGGACAAGCGTCCACCTCTTTATTAAAATAACTTTTTGAAATTCTATTATTTATAGTTTTGATTTAATCATAAATAATTAAGTGTTAATGATATATTTATTGTAAGCTATTATCATAAATATATATTTTTGTTTTTAGTCAACTCAAGTATATATTTTGTTATTCCATAATTTGTATTCACAATATAATTTTTCTTTGTAAAAATCAAAGTTCACTATATTTTGCTGGAAATCGACAACGAAAGCGGCAAATCGACAACGAAAGCGGCAAATCGACATCGAAAGCGCCAAATAATTCATTCAATCCGTGCTAAGATGGATTCGTGAGCATCTCTGCCGATAAATGTATTTATGTGTCTCCTCAAAAAGTAATGATGTTCGGTTTAGGTAAAAATTTAGTTTTCAGTCATTTTTATTCATGTTTTTTAGTAATTATTTTAGTAAAATATGTGTAAACATATCCGCGCATATGCGTGGGTATATGTCTAGTATATCTAATTCTCTATATATGTCCTATACTTTTTTTTGAAAAAAATATTTTTTTGTAAGTGATTGAACAGACAAGATCCGATCCATAGCCAAACTCTACGATGCAGGGCATCGCGACTTAGTGAAGTCGGACGTCTAAACTGAGCATTAGAAAATTAACCACTAAGTTATAACAGTCTCGAAAAAATCAATATTACTTGAAGTCTAATAATTGTATTTTGTATTAATATTGTCATTGAAGAATTTAAATTTATAACTTAATGCATGATGATGTTGACGAGAAGTACAATGTTAATTATTACTCCCTCCATTTTGATAAATAAGTTGTTTTTAGCACATATTAAAAATGATTAATTTTTTTTTATTTTATCTTTATTTAATATATTGATTTATTTGATTTGCCTACTTAATGAGCTAATAAGACATGAATAAACTAAAAATTTTATAAAATCAATTGCATAAAAAAACTCAAAACATCCGTCTTAAAGGAACGGAGGGAGTAATATTCTGAAACATCCGGAGGAGGAAAACAACTTTTGCTAAATATGATGGTTTTGACATGTCTTTACTTTTGTATAATTACATGGATAGGTGTTTTACATTTTATGGGCATTTGCTATATGGGTCTAAGTCCAGCCACTACGTTGGTTTATTATTAGTTTGATTTGTTGAGTTTGTTAGAGTGTATTTAAGAACACTTTATTTTTTTTAGAAGATTGATGAAGCTTTTCTATAACAAATTCTGAAGTTGAAAAGGGAGTAGATCATTTTTCTCAGCTTTATTCATTTCTTTTGGAAAATTTTCTTTGATTTTACTCTTTTCTTCATCGATTTGGCATCGCCAATCAATTATTCATCTTTTTCAGATAAGTTTGATCGTTTTTTCTTGATTCTAACGCTTTCATCTTTTGTATTTTTTGAATCGCTCCATCAAAATCGGTTCATACTCCTTCGATTCACTCTTCCATGGCGTCACATTCATCAACTTCAGCTCTTCATAGCTCCAACAACATTCCGATAACTGGAACAACCTCAATGAACATGATGAGCTCATATCTGTATGTGAATCCTTTGTTTCTTCGTTTTGTGGACAACTTATGTGTGTGTTTGGTAGCTGAGAAGCTCTGCGATAAAACTAATTATCATACATGGCGGAGATCTATCATCAAAGCACTAAACTTAAAGAACAAACTTAGATTCATCTCTGGTACAATAACAAGACCTCCAGATTCTCATCCTGAATATGGATCTTGGACTCGATGTAATGGTATAGTATGTACATAGATTACAAATTTTGTCTAAAAAGAAATTGGATGAAGATGTGGACTTTAATGATGCACATATGTTATGGCTGAATCTAGAAGGACGTTTTAGGCAAAGTAATCTCTCTAAGATTTACAGCTTTATGATTGATTTAGATCATCTTCATCAAGGTTCTCTAGATCTAAATGCATATTATACACGACTTACTACTTTATGGGAAGAATTGAAGAACTATGAAGAATTGCCTATGTGTAATTATGATAAATACACTTGTGATGCTAATGATCAATGGAACCGAGGAAAAACATTTTGATATTTCTAATGAGGCTGAAGGAATCTTTTACTCAAGTAAGGAGACATATTTTAATGGTGGATCCTTTGCCATAATTCACAAATATTTACAACTACATCTTTTAAGATGAACAACAATGCAACTTGACTTCTCATTATTTGCCTGAAGTGTCTATCTTTCAAGCAATAATGAATTAAGCTAAACTTCGGAGTAATTACAATTATCAAGGGAAACCAAGACCGGTTTGCTCACATTTTGGTTTACTTGGTCACACTATAGCACAAAGCTATAAGGTATAATGATATCCACCTAGATACAAAGAGAAGTTCAAGGGAGAAGCACCACAGTCTAATGGTGCACACATGGTATATGCTCAAGTGAGAGAACAAAATCAACAAATGACTCAACAAGAAATGGTTCAGCAAGATATGGTTCAATCTATACCACAACAGATAGTTCCATATGTTGGTGTTCCTTCTATGGCCTACAATGATAGTCAACCAAATCTGTCTTACAACAACATGAGCAATGTGTCGTCAACACCTCCTGTTAATCATTCTGTGAATATGGTGTCTAGAATGAACTCAGTAGATGGAAGTAGTTCTAGTGGTAAAGAGCAGATTCTTCAGTTGGTTACTCACTTGAACCAACTACTCCAAGCTTCAATTTATCAAGTTGTCTGTCCAAATCCCTCTTGAGGTCCAATTGGTTATATCTCAGTACAAGGTACCACACTTTTACCTTCTACTCACTATATTTATGCTTCTCAAACCAAGCCTTACATTTCCTAAAGTTGTCTTAATTATCAAATACATACTTCTTTTATGATTGCTTCTCCTAAGCTTTGGCATCAACGCTTAGGTCATCCTTCCAATTCACGGTTCAAACTTTATCTTTCAATTTAAATATTTCTCAGAAACTTTCATAACTTCATTGCAAATTTTGTCATTTGTCAACACAAAAAATGTTTACCTTTTGATTTCAATAATAACATTTCTGAGGAACCTTTTTCTTTGATACATATAGATATTTAGGGTCCTTTTCATGTCCCTTCTATTCATTGTTTTAAATACTTTTTAACAATTGTTGATGATTGCACATGAGCCACATGGAAATACTTTTTGATAGCCAAAAGTGATGTCTCTAAATGTTTTCCAAATTATTTGAAAATGGTTGAAACTGAATACGGGTATCAAGTTAAAAGTGTAAGATCTGACAATGCATAAGAATTATAATTCAGAGAGCTTCTAGCGATCTTAGGTATTTTTCATAACCATTCTTGTGCATACACCCCTCAACAAAATTATGTAGTTGAAAGAAAACACCAACATCTTTTAAATGTAGCAAGAGCTTTATATTTTCAATATAATGTCCCTCTTGCATATTGGCCTAAGTGTGTTTCTACCTCTGTCTTTGATAAATAGAACACATATACCAGTTTTAAAAGATATAACATCCTATTAAATTCTCAATCACAAGCTTCTTGGCAATACTTTTTTAAGAGCTTTTGGTTGTCTCGGTTATACATCATCTATCCCTAAAGATAAACATAAATTTACAAAAAGGTCAAGACCTTGTGTTTTTATGGGATATGAAACTGGTTTTAAAGGTTATAAAGTGTTAGATCTTGAATTCAATACCATGTCTGTCACTAGGAATGTCATTTTCCAGGAAAACATATTCCCTTTCATTGATAGTCGTGTTCAAAAGTCTCTTACAATGTTTGATGAATTTTATTTACCAAATTTTACATAGCAAAAATCTAAAAAGTAATTTCCAGTTATATGATGATTTTACTCTTTCAAACCTTGGGAAATGTCTTGTCTCTGAGTCGACTGTTCTGTCATTATCATTCCCATCACCTGATCATAATATGCCATCATCATCTTTATCTCATTTGTCTCAAATCTCACCCAAAAAAATGCAACTCTGTTAATTCATAAAACATCTCTAGGCCACGTAGACAGACAAGGCCCCCAAGTATCTTCAACAGTACCACTGCTCAAATGTTACCTATGACCCTTTTAAAAATTTTCTTCATGGTACTGCTCATCCTTTCTCTAATTCTTTGTCTTACGATAAACTCTCTCAAGAGTATCGTCTGTTCTGTTTTGGCATTTTATCTAAAAAAGAATCAAATATTTTTAAAAGAAACATTGGTTTTGCAGCAATGTCTTGATGCGATGAACCAGGAGTTATATGCTCTTTTTAGTACACCTACATGGACTATTTGTTCTTTACCAGAAGGAAAACATCTTATAGGATGCAAATGGGTATACAAGATCAAGTATAAATGTGATGGTACTTTAGAAAGGTATAAGGCTCATTTTGTAGGAAAAGGATACACATAACAATTAGACATTGACTACATTGATACCTTTAGTACAATTGCCAAGCTATCTTCCGTTTGTATGCTTCTTGGTTTGGCATCAAGAGTGTCACCCAAATGGATGTCAGTAATGCTTTTTTACACGAGAATTTGGAGGAGGAAATATACATATATGTGTTTACCTCTTGGATACACTCTAATATAATGGACAATTATCTGATAAACATGTTTATAAACTGGTGAGGCCCTTGTATGCTCTTAGGTAAACTTCTCGTCAATGGTCTAATAATTTTTCAGGAGTCCTTGTTTCTTATGGATTTATACAGTTTTATGGTGATACTACTCTCTTTGTTAAGTAGACATATGACATATTTTTTCAATGTTAGTGTATGTAGACTTCTCAGTAATACTAATGATATTGTGGCTGAGCTCAAGACTTTTCTGGCAAAAGTGTTTAAACTCAAGGAACTGAGAGCATTACGATATTTTTTGGGATTGAAAGTTGCAAGAGCTGAAACTCGTATCTCCATATCATAGAGAAAATATGCTTTGAAAATACTTGAGGAGTTTGATCACTTGGGATGTAAACCAGTCTCTACACCGATGGAACTTAATCTCAAACTCAACATAAATGAAGGAGATGTATTACATGATCCTACTTATTATAGAAGACTAATTGGTAAGCTTATTTACTTAATTGTCACACAGCCTGACATATGTTTAGCAGTTAACAAGCTAAGCCAATTTTTCTTCCCAAAGGAATCACATCTTCATGTTGCCCATCTGAAGATAGATCCATGCGAAGGTGTTTTTACCTGGCTAGTTCAAGCCTTACTCTCAGGGCTTTTGCAGATGCAGACTGGAGAAGTTGTCCTGACACGTGTAGGTGCATCTCTGGCTCTTGTATTTTTTTTAGATTCATTGATTAGCTAGAAATCAAAGAAAAAAGATGTAGTCAATCACAACTCAGTAGAAGCATAATATAGAAGTATGATTCATGCAACAAATGAATTGATATGGTTGCAGTCTTCGCTTGAGGATCTACATGTTACACTTGATGATACACCAACTTTTTCGTGTGATAATCAAGCTGCAATCCATATCTCCAGAAACTTTTTTATCACGAGAGAATAAAACAAATCGAAAGAGATTGTCGTGTTGTTCATGAGAGAGTTACAGCTGGTAAGATCAACATCTTACATGTGAGAACACAAAATCAATTGACAGATCTTCTTACCAAGCCCTTGATAGCTCAATAGTTCAATTACCTCTTGTCCAAGATGGAAATTCTTCATTTGTATTTTTCATCTTGAGGGAGAGTATCAAATTATATACATATCGGTTATTGAACTTGATTTATTTATGTTTATTATTATTTTGATCTGTTGCGTTTGTTAAAGTGTGTTTAAGAACACTTTACTCTTTTAAGAAGCCTAATGAAAATTTTGGATAACAAACTCTAAAGTTGAAACCCATGTTAATGGTAACAAAATCGGTTAAATTAGATCATGATTTTTACTACTTAGTGCTCTTACAACATTCTCCCTTTTTGAGTTACTCATTCTATTTCAAAATAAAAGATGATTTAGCCAAATATTTTTGTCTCAAATTAAGTGATGTTTCACTTTTTAATGTAAAAATTTATTATATTTTTGTGTTTTTTGATCATTTATTGGTTGAATTGTTATTAATATACCTAATAAATGATGTTTTATCTATAAATGATGTTTTATCTAGAATAATCCAAATTTTAAATGATTCTTTAATATGAGTGTAAAATCCTTAAAAAATCTATTAAAATGAAGCACATGAAAATTATTTTATCCTGAAAATTCTAAACTCCACGAGTCAGCATCCTTCATTAATTTCTATCTTGGCGTTCAATATTGCTTCAAAGGCAATCCCAAAAAAGAGAAAATACAAGTTATTGATTGGAAGTGAACATAATCAACGCTATGCTACCTATTACTCCCTCCGTTATCTTTTAATGTCGTTCTAGACTTTTTTTGTTCTAAATTATGTGTTATTCTTATATTTCAATATAAATTTTAAAAAAAATTCTAATTTTGCCTCAAATTAATACTAGCGTAATAAAAAAAATTAGTGCAAAAGTAAATTTCTTTTTTTTTAAATCCCAAAAGTTTTTCTACGTACAATAACTAGATTAAATACTTTCCCAATAAAGTCAACAAGTAAATCATGCAACTATACAAATTATGAAGACCAAATAGGAGTATTTAATTTCTTTTAAACATTTTTTAGGAAAAAAGTAACTACTTCTCTTGAGAAAGAAACAAAACTATCAAAACATGAAGAACAAAATCTTCATGTCAAAGTGGTGCACACTTTTGATCTCAATAAAGTGTGTTGCGAAGAAGAAGAGACAAATTTTCAAATTGATAATAAGTTTCATGGTGCAAATATAAAAGTTATGCATGCTTTTATGTTAACAAACCTTGTTACGAAGAAGACGAAGAGGAAGAATTTCATCATGGTAAAGAGAATCAAGATGTAGATGTTAAAGAGGTGGATCCTATATATATCTAAACAAGATATTCTATGGAGAAGAAAAGTCTCGCAAATAAAAAAAAATCAAGATATGGTAGTAGATATGCTAAAAATTTATGTTCCGAGTTTCAAGTTTAAATCCAATTATACAATGTAATTTTAATGACCTTGAATTATAGGGTTAATTTTTTGTTGGAGCACCACAAATAAATTTTATGTATGGTAGTATTGCTTTTTCCTAATATTTCGTTGGGTAACATTGACCATTATAACTTTCTATCTTTTGCTTTTCATTAGATCCTCGTGTATATGCTACTACTATTTGAATTTGTAAAGTACATTAAAAAAATGATGGACAATTGCTTCTAATTATAAAATAAAATTTGTTCAAATTCAAAAAGATAAGAAGAATGAAAATAATTAAGTTAATAGTTGGTTGATTACATTTTCTACTATCGCAGAATCACAAATTATTTGGTTCGGGAGACGACACCCTCGTTCCAAAGTTTCCTTTTTCATGTGTGGGATTTTATAATTATTTGACCCTCCAACATTCATAGTCTTTTGCATGCAAAGTTGCAAAGTCAAGAAAATTTGATTGATCTTCCTTGGTTGATATTCTTCAAACGCGTTATTTACCGCCTCGATAAACTCTTCAAAGTTTCTCAAACATACCTTATGTTGTAACGCTTGGATGACAAAAAAAAAATTAAAGATCAAGGATATTAAATTCTGGAGAGTTTGGCGGTTAGCACATTAGTCGGATGTCAAAATCATTTTGGAATGCAGCTACCCAAAATTCTTAATCACTTGGATCAAAATGCGTTTGTGCATTGTCATATTGAATAAAGATAGTTTTTCCTACATCCTCGCGAGACCCTTTTTCATGAATTTTTGGAATCACTTCTTCAATCAAACATCTTCTTATATCATCTCTCTTGATTGTTGTCATTAGTTTTACTTCTATACTCTCGGCTTTTTTATTTCTGCTCAGTCTTTATGTAAGTTGGACAGTCGCAAACGGATAAACCCCAGTCTTTCCTGAAAAATATTATTTTCCTTCTTTATAAAATCTTGGTCGAGCCATTGCAACTAAAAACATCACTTTTTTAATGAAGTTTGTACTCTGGGTTTTTCGCATATGATCATCTACGGCAGGAAGCAAATAGTAGCTTTTATAATTTTTGGTCATATTGAACCATTTTTCGTCAATATGTACAATATTGTATATATTAACAAATTTTGGTTACATGCCAAACTATCAAGATCCAACATAGATATGCAAAATCGTAATCTTGGTACTTTGTTGTTGTTCTTTAAATGTGGTTACAAAGTATTAAAATGACGTCGTAAAAGGCCTTCCTTTACACGTCTATGCAGTTTCACATGACTAATCTCAAGAGCTTCACCCATTATTCTCAAAGTTGTCTGTTAACGTAAAGGAATACTAGTGACTTGTTTCAGATCGATTGGAATTTTTTTGCGACCACAATTATTTTTCCTTCATTGAGTTATACAAACCGATACACAAATTGGTGTGCTTTTACATGTTCTTTGAACCGTTCAAATATGAATCAAAAGTAAATATGAGACAGTAGTTTTTTTAGCTTTCCTTCTAAATTTCTTTCCAGTAATGCATTATAAACTGTCCATCTTTGACTGTTAGATAATTCTTTTTCGTTTTATTTGTGACATGATCATCGTCATCTAGTCATGCGTTCAAAAAAAATCACAATTAAAAAAAATTCGCTATTACAATAAAAAATTCATACTCACGTCGATGTACACATAGTAATATGATTCAGGCATATATTTTATTTTTTCAACGCTTAAGTCATTTATATAAAAGGTAGATACCAAACTACTTTTTTCTCACATATGAAACAGAACATCAAAACCAAAATGATCTAAATTGTAAAATCACTACTCAAATCCATGCATCGGTTATAATTATATGCCATTTTTTTACTCATTTTAAAATTCAACATATTTGTGCTCTGTTGTATGTAATGCATTAATACTTTACACGAAAGTAACTATCAAATCTACATGTAAATGTATATGGAATTAAAAGTATCAGTACAGAATATTTACATATTTTAAGTTTATATAAATATATTATATGAAATTATTTTATTTAGACAAATCAATATAAACTATTTTACCTTGATTTCCAGCTAAGTGAGCTTCATTTTCTTGGTAAAGTTGTTCGACATCTAATTCTTATATTGGTGTCTCTTCAGTCGGGTTTACGTTCAAATTGATAGCACGAGAGGAGTCACCTTCGCATCCAAAATCTTCAAGTTGAGAATCATGATAATTGTTGTTTATTGGAATGGTGTTTAAATCAAACAAATTGGCATTATTATTTGAAATGAATGGTTCAAATCAAAGCCAGCCATGAAAAAGTGATGATTAATCTTCATGTCCATAAGTCATATTTATGTACCCGTCAAATTTTCAAAATTTTAATATTTGCCTCCATTAGCTTTCTTTCCTTTAGCATGGATTGCTCTTTCCCTCCAAATAATTTTTATGTGTCAACAAATTTTAAGTTTTACTTAATTCATTCAAATGTAGTAATGATGCATGAGATTGAGAAGAATACTACGAGAGATACGTGAGTGAACAAGATTAAATTTGAATAAAAAACAAATATAGTAATTAAAATTAGATTGTAGATAAATTTTATGAAAATGTTATTATAGACAATTTAAACCCTTTTCCATTCTCTTCATACACTCTAAAACAACACTTAAAAGATGATGAAGGGAGTATATCGTACCCCTCTTTTAATTTTCCAGATAAAATTAATTTAAAAGTACATGAATGTATTTGAGTCAATTTGAATTTTGCATTAAAAAATATTGTTTTCGTTAAATGCTAATACAAATTATTTTCTAAATTTCAAATTTTAAGTCTTTTTAAAGTTAAAATTTTGTTCATTATTAGTGTCGATTTTTCAATACAGATTTTGGGGGGAAAAATTTAATTTATCCCTATTCTTTAGTAGCATCAAAAAAGTTAATGCATTACTTAGAGATAAAACATCAAATTTAATTGTTTTCCTAATTTCTGTAAAAAAGATTTAAACAATACTTATATTAAAATGGAGAGGGGGTATGTTTTAAACAAATATTTTCAAAGCCAACATTCATTTTATTTTTTAGCCGCCTATTATTATATTTTTAAAATATTATATTAATCTGTTACAAACGAATTTCGGAAAAAATTATTACAAATAAACTATATACACAATAAATTTCAAGTTAATCTACCTCTTGTTATACAGTTTTAACTACCGTGACCGTACATGAATGATTTTATAACAAATATATATAGTTTAATAACAAATTTTTTAAAAAAAAAGTTGAAGAAAATTTATATATTTATTTTTTTTCAGTTTATCACATTGGTATTGTTCTTATAGACAATAGCAAGATCAAACTTCTCCTAATCTATTAACATCATAACGGTTTTTTGTCTCGAGTCTCTCATTATGCTTTTCCTTACAGCTGGTTGTACGATTTCTTACACTCTTTGTGTTGTTCCATTTCTTCTTAGCATAAAATTCTTTGTTGTTTTGGTCTGTTTTAAAGCTCTTGTTAAGCTTTTGATTCAAGTTTTTTGAGTGTTGTTTGGGTCTCCACACTCTTTGGACTATGCTATCATTATTCCTTCGAGCCCCATTATGTTGTTGAATGAGGGTTGTAAGTGTGAGCAACCATTGTTGCTTGTGTTTGAAGCTTCCTCTCAATAGCCCCCTCAAACTTAGTGTTGGGTGATAATCAACTCCAAGTTTGAACCTGAGACATTTAAAAGCATCATACGGTAGGGATTTAGTGAAAAAATCAGCTATTTGTTGATGAGCAGGTATGTGCTTAACTGTTAAAGCTCTCACAGTCATATGTTCCCATATGTAATGATGATATATTTCGAAAACATACTAAAATGTAAAGCACCAATAAAACATACTAAAATGTAAAGAAAAAGTGGTAAAATAATGTGTTATCAACACCCCCGGACTTAGCTTGTAGCTCGTCATAGAGCTGAGAAAATAAAGAACAGAAAAGTAGTTTGAAAACATGAAAACTTAACTGGACTTTTTGAACTCATTAGTGACTATAAGTATCGAAATTCACTAACTCAAGAGTCAACATTAAATAGAACCCTCAGTAATAACTACAAGTCTAGCAACATCCCCAATTCAGCCACAATCAACAAGATTGACCAAGGATATCCATCACCACTCCTAAAATCTACTACGTGCGGTATTTTCGAGGGAGTATCTATCAAAGAACACATAAACTTAGAGGCTGACTTTTCCTACTTTTCTAGGGTATCATTTTATTTTTCTATCAGCCCCTGAGAATTGATTTTTTCCTATTTTCTAGGATATCATTTTATTTTTTCTATCGATCTCTTTATTATTATTATTTTTTTCGTTTTTAAGCACCTTTGGACTGATTGGCTCATTCATTGCCTTACATCCAAAATCCATCAAATAGAAGTATTTGTTTGAGAATTTTTATGAAAAGGGATAGGGTAACCAGAGGCTAATGTTTTTGAATCTGAAGAGAAGTCTAAGTCAATACATACCAAGCCCCAAGAAAAAAAAATTAAGTTCATTAAGTGTTGAGTGGCTTAGGATTACCCGTATATCAAGTGATATGGTGCCTTGGTTAGCTGATCAACCTGGACTTTCTGACTGGTTAAATTGCAGTCAAGCACTGACACTATGGAAATTAGTCCTTAATCACTTGGTTAGTTCAAAGTCAATCTCCTTTCCGGACTGTTTTGACTCAATAAAAACGTTTTTGTCTTGAAAGTTTTTGAAAACGACTCAAAAATCAAGAAAAAAATCAAAAACAAAGAAAAAGAAGCATTAGTAACAATAAGAATCCCCCCGGACTTAACTTACATCATCCCAGTGTAAAATCAATTGAGGATGATACTTAAAACTAATGTAAAAGAGAGAGAATAAGAGTTACTAGGCTACTGTTCAAAAATATGGAGAGTTACGCGACCATTTTGATGTTTCGGTAAAACGAAATGAAGAGCAATGATCCGTTTTTGCAATCCGAGAAGACAACTTCGACCAAACTGAAAACTTACTAAAAAATAGCAAACTTGGTTAGTAAAAATGAAGTATAAAGGCTGAAATTCATACTGATATTGTTGCGGCCGAGTTTTGTCTCTTCGGAATGCTCGTTTGACTCTTCTTGATGAGAAACTAGCCTGGTGCGATTCTAACCGTTCCAAGGCTGGATTTTCTTGAGAAACGCCTTATTCATATGCTACTAAGTAGTAAATTATCAATTTGACAGATTGGTTCGTTTGACGGAGCTTGATTTGGTCTTGGCCGAGTTTTTCTTCGGTTTCTAGCCAATCCGGCGCTCCAAAGTGAAGTATGAGCGCTTCCAAATCTTCTTGGGTTTTTCTTCATAAAATTTTCACTTTATCCATGCATTTTCACCAGTAGAACTTGGTTCAACTCCTGGATAAGAGTTTCAGAGAGACCAAATTCGTCATTTTGTGTCCCGTTGAGCCAAAAGTCAATGAAGATCTCTGCCAGCCTCTTTCTCACATTTTTCTGAATTTATTTGATGATGTTAAGCTGGCATGGAAGTTGGTTTGGCTTAGATTGCTCTTTAGGTGCTCCGATTGTGGTTTTTGTTCCTTTGATCACATCTATGAGCCTTTCAATGTAGATGAGAAATAGCTCTGCCTTGAATGGATCACTCACAGCTTCAAAATAATCTTTATTTTGAACGTAATACTTCTTGGCATGAATTGAAACTGAAGTTTTTTCTCGGAGTTCCTTTGAAGTCCAAATTCTTGCAATTTTTGCTCCATAAGCTCGCCTTTATGTTTACGGGTCTTTGAGGGGGTTTTAAAACCATTACATGTCCCTTAGATTCTCTTTGAGTTTCTGGAAAAAATTGGTTGATTCCGTGTTTGGCGGCATTAAAATGGCTAAGATGCAAAAAATTGCTCGGTTTAGGCTCCTTGTAGCTTCAAGTGTGTATCCTTGTGTTCTTGAGGTTCCAATCCTGAAAATCACCATAAAATGGTACAGATAAGTTAAATTGACTTTTTTACCTTGAAATATTTGAGCTTATGCATAATCCGGCCAAGAAAATGTGAAAATTGGACGTTTGGCATTGTTTTTCTCGAACAAAGGCATGTCCGGGTGGAGAATGGGTTGGTCGGGATGTGGAATTGGATGTTCGGGATGCGCTAAGGCTCGGGAATGGTTGGAAAAGTAGGCAGGACCGGTGTTGGACGACAAAAGGCGTGCGGTCGGTTGTGGAGGCGAAATGCCTCGGTCGTGTGAGGCACAACGGTCGTGACACCGGTCAGGGGCCTGGTTTTGAGCGGTGACCGGTCATGGGGTTCTCTGGACCGGTGCTGGGTGTTTCTTGGGACCGGTGGTGGATTCCCTGTGGCTGGTCGGTGCTTTGTTTTTGGCGAAATCCAGTATTTCATCTCAAACATCCAGAACATGTCCGGATTGAATTTTCTCGATTTTTCTTCCTTTCCGAGGTAGATTCCAACGAAAAACAAAGTAATTAAACTTTAAAAACATTTAGTAAAAATTATAAAACCAAATCAAACAACTTATTCCGAAGATCAAAGTTAAAAATCAAAATCAAATAAAACTAAAGAAATAAAATGTATGGGTTGCCTCCCATAAAGCGCTTGTTTAAAGTCAATTAGCTCGACTCCTGGATATTTTTAGACGTGAGAAAGCCTCAGTAGAGAGTTAAATCTAGATCCTCCTATTCTAGATCCTTGAGAGGAAATCTTCTCATGTTCTTGTACTTCTAATTCCAATGCAACCGTTCGAATCGGTTGAGGACACCTAATTTCCGTTGCTGGATTAACATCAGGTGCTATCTTGTAGTAAAGGTCTTTATCAATATGAATGAATTGCATTCTTCTATTTGGTTAATCCATGACAGCTCCTATAGTTGCAAGACAGCTTCTTCCAAATATCAAACTTGACGAATGCTTTGTCGCTACTTCAACAACCTGAAAATCAATAGGCACAAAATCATTATTAATTCTTATCAGGATACTACGTAATGACCCTGCATGTCTTTTTATCGATCCATCAGCGAAGATGATACACATTTCCGAAAGCCTAAAGTTTGTGAAACCATGACATTCAACAATATGTGTTGGCATGAGGTTCACTCCAACTCCAGAGTCGCATAAAGCGTTTTCAAATATTTTTTTGTTGATGGAATACTTGATGATGAAGAGTCCTGGGTCCTCCAATCTGGAGAGTGCTAAAGCGCTTGTTAGGATCCCTGACTTGATTGAACAAGCCTTCTATTCTTTACAAGTCCTGAAGATTGTTTTCAAAATATTTTCTGAGCTCCTTTTGAGTAGCCTATGATCTTTCAAATGTAATAGCGGTGGGTAGCTCACGAGATATCTTGAGAAATTATTTCCAGTTCCCTCTTGGAATGAAGGAACTTGCTCTTCTTGATCCCAAGTATACATTGTCATTTTTGTGCTCAAAACGAGGCCTAGTTTTCAGGTTAGTAGCTTGGATTCTTGTTGTCCTCTTAAAGGGTGTTCGAGATTACACTCTGTTGGGGTCAAAAATTATTCCGACGAAATCGATGCCTGAAAAGGACTACGGGGAAGATGTTTTCTCCTTCGAACACAGGAACCGTAAGGATATCTGAAAACTCTAAGATTCTCATCGTTCAGGCTGTCTCTTCTCGACCTGGCTTCGAAGCTTCGAAGATAGTCGATCATGACCAATCTCCGCATAAAGTCTATCCGTCCGCAGGCAACTAGAGCATCCGAGTGCTAGAGCTAGCATCAATGGCTTTCGAATAACTCTCGAAAGGCCACAAGAAACAACCTTCGAAGCGATACGAAACCACCAAAAGCGTTGGAGAACCGCGTCACTTCGGAGAAATGTTTAAAAGCCGATTGACGCCAAACCTACGAACGAGTCTTGGAACCGATTGACGACTGAACTAGAGCCGATCTAGACGTCGATCGGAACCAAGACCGGAGGTCCGTCTTGGCGCCAATTGGCATCAAGATAGAAGCCTTGTCTTGGCGACGGTTGGCGCTGAGACGCGGATAACGTTCAGCCGTTATCCGTTGAATAAACCACGTCCTTTCCGATCGTCATTTCCTTCGAATCGTCAATTGATCGTCT
>OVAN01001445.1:0-13594 GCA_900406275.1 Anastatica hierochuntica
AAAAAAATTTGCGACTCATGAAACGCGACATTTTATTTTTCCTCTCTATTTTGTCGCTAAAGCTAGTTAGCGACGGATTAGAGACGAATATTTTCGTCTCTACCTGTCTGATTTCTTGTTGTGGGTGATTTAGATATTTAAGATGGTTATGGTTGAATTTCTTCGTGCTGTATGGGTGTTATGTGACTAAATTGTCTACATGATGTCGATTTCCACACGATTTTCGTTAAAAACACAAAAAATTCATTATTTTTATTTATATCCGGGTATAAAATCAGTTTATGGTGTTATTTTTTGGTTTGATGCACCCTGAATAATTTCAAGTGTTTGACTCAATGTTAGTGTTGGAGGTTTCTGCTCAGATAGTTAGAGGTCATGGTGATCAATATATTCTCTCCTTTGATTTTGCATAATGTCTTACATCCTGGCGCAGTTATTGAAACCCAAAACACTTTGAGCCTTACCACTAAAAAGTCATTCTATCGCCTTGCCCAAATTTCCCGATGAAGATTTCTCTGGTGAAAATTTTCACATTTCTAAGAATGAATGTAGAGAGTTATTAACATGAATGCGAGGCTTGTAGGTTCATATTTTGGAGTATGGATGAGCTTGCACAGTCATATGACGTGTATCTTGGGGAGAATGTTCTAATTGTCTCAGGTTTACATGGTTAACGATTCTAAGTGCAAAGAAAGGTCTGCTAACAGTGTAAAGGTCGATTGATTTTCAAACTTCTTATCCTTCGATTTAATCTTCGTTTTCCTCTACTTGAGGACAAGCAAAGATTCAAGTCTGGGGGGTTTGATGCATTCGTATTTTATCAGTTTTTATTATTGTTTCATCCGAGAAAAGTTAGTATTTTAATATTATTTAGGTCTTTTTGGAGTTGTTTTGTGTTCTTTAGTGTTTTACAGGTTATAGGTTCTATGCAAGAAAAAGATTACATTTTGGATGATTTCTGAGAGCCTGAAGGAAGCGCTGCTTGATGATTGAAGTGCCTTACCAGATGGACAAGGATCGACTGATCCCTACTAAGGGAGCAGCTGATCCATGTCACGACGTAGACCGACTAATTTCAAACCATAACCGAATCTGAAGACCGAAACACATGTTTTAATACCTAGACTCGACTTTCATGTTTTATTATGTTATTTTCTGAGTTTTTGAGAAACTAGAGAGATTTGTGAACCTAAGGGAGACGAATTCAAATTCATACTCTGTCGATAAGAATTCTGAACCCTTCAATCATTAATTTGGTTTCAATACATTATGTCTCTATTTGCTTCATATTGTGTTGTTTCTATTGCCATGTGTGAGTAGTTCTATAGTTGAGTTTAGGGTTACTCACATAGAGATCTCATGATTCAGTGATGGTTAGGTGTTTAGATTTGGGAATTATCAATTGATCTTCACTTAGCATTGTTCTTAAGGCCTAAATTAGCTTGATCACCTACTTTGTGATATTAGGATATTTCACGCACCGAAAATGTTTGATGAAATTCCTGAATGAATGTTAAGTGAGCAATTTGTCTTAGACCAACGGAAGTTGATGTTTAAGCGATTTGTGAACAAATCAATCATGTTAGAATGCATGTTTAGGATCTGAATCAACAAAAGTTAGTCTCTAGGATCCTTAAACATAGAGAATTAACGCTACAGAAATAGGTTAGTTCTATTTTGTGAATTGGGTTAAAGATGATTCTTAACCATTTCCCGATAAATAAATCTACAATCATAATGAAACCTGAGAATACCATGTGCCCATCATTTTTCCCAATTGTTTACAAACCAACTCATTTACTTGCTTTATGTTTGTTTGATTTTGATTTTAGCATATCCAACAAACTCTTCTTTTTTGTCTTAGTCCGCATTTGATACGTAGATCTTCGTGTGATCACTGGTCTCTGTGGATTCTATCCCGATCCATTACAGCGTGCATATATGTGCGCTTGCATCATTTGGTTATCTTAGAGCTTTGGATCATTGCTTGTCTAAGGCATTTATTTTTCGTTTTTTGATCTTTTCTTTTTCTTCTTTGTTTGTGTGCTTTCAGGAACATGAACAGATCTCACACTATGAGCCAAGAACCAAGTAATCTTCTACCATTTGAGTAGGATATTAGCAGACTAGAGAGATAGAAGAAGAAAGAGAAGGAACTCGAACCTACTGCGGAATCTTAAATCGAGATTGAGATGGGTTATAACCAGGAAGACCTCAGAATTCAGGGTGATCAGCAAATTCAAGAAGTCCATCAGGGATTCATTCCACCTACTGTGGGTGGAAACAATGTTGTAGCTGTGGGGCAGCAAGGCGCTAATCCGAATCCGCCTCAACAGAGTTGATTTTGGCGCACTATGACACTCCTAAAGTGTTCTACGCGGATGGAGCTATGATCTGCCCACCTCCAAGTGAAAGGAGAGACTTTGAGATCAAAAATGGTCTCATCAACTTAGTGCAACAAACCAATTTCACGGGTTAGCTAACGAGAACCCAATGCACCATCTGGAGAAGTTTGAAGCCATATGCAGCATTATTCGAACTAATTGAGTGCCTGAAGATGCTCTAAAGTGAAGGATTTTCCGCTTCTCTGTCGCAGATAAAGACATTAGATGACTGACTTCTATAGTACCAGGATCTCTCACTACCTGGGAAGAGACGAAGGCTGCTTTTCTGGGACATTTCTTCGATAAGCCCTAGTCCAGTTTCATGACGAACAAGATTGCTAGCTTCAGTTAGATAGCTATAGAGAGCTTTTACGAAGCTTGGGAGAGATTCAGGGAGTACACGGTAGACTGTCCATAACATGGGTACACGGATATAACTGTTAATTGGTCGGGCAGTCCAAAAGCATGACCAATCCAAACTATTATGGGTGGTCCATGGACAAGAACAGAAAACACATGGTCCAATTGGGCAAAGGACCAATTTTGTCCGTAGACAAATTGGTCAAGACCAAATGGATAATGAGTTCACTTTAATATTTCTCAAATCACACTTTTTTGCGGTTTTGCGAGAAATTATTGTTTTATTGGAAAATAGTTGTTTTGGTGGAAATTGCGGTTTAACAGGAAACTGCGGTTTTCCGAGAAAAACGTGATTTTAACGGGAAACCGCAACTTTTCAGAGAAAAAGCGATTTTGACGAGAAAATCGCGGTTTTATCATAAAAACCACATTTTATCGGGAAATCGCGGTTTTGGCGGGCAAACCGCACTTTTGAGGGTAAAATTGTGGTTTTGCTGGAGGACTCACGTTTTTTGTGGGAAAATCGCAGTTTTGTGGAAAAATTACTGTTTTATTAAAAATTTGCGGTTTTAACGGAAAAGTCACGGTTTTGGTGGTAAAATCACGGTTTTGGTGGTAAAATCACGGTTTTATCAAAAATTGTGGTTTTCGAAAATTGCGACTTTATCAAAAAATTGCGGTTCTGGCGGAAAAAGAGCGGTTTTGGTGGTAAAATCGTCATTTTGGCAGGAAAGTTGCGGTTCTAGTTGGCAAATCGCGGTTTGACGGAAAAATCATATTTTGTTGGAAAATTAAGGTTTTAACAGGGAATCGCAGTTTTGGTGGAAAATCACGATTTTGATGGGAAAATTACGATTTTATTTGAAAATCGCGGTTTTGACAAAAAAAAAAATCACGTTTTACAGGAAATTGCGGTTTTGGCAGGAAATCAGGGTTTTATCGGGAAATCACAGTTTTGCAGGAAATCGCGTTTTAGCGGGAAATCGTGGTGTTTGCGGGAAAATCGCATTTTTTGATGGGAAAATAACGTTTTGTGAGAAACTCTCGGTCTTAGCAGAAAATCACATTTTGTTGGAAAATCACAATTTGGTGGAAAAATTATGGTTTTGGCGGGAAAAACCGCAGTTTTGGTGAAAATCGTGGTTTCGACAGAAAAATCGTTGTTTTGATGGAAAATCTTTGTGAATAATTTGAACATGAAATATTAAAATTAAAAATAACTGAATAATGATAAATTGATTATAAATTCATAATTAAAAAAATTATCTACAAATTTTATTGGGTGTTCATGGCCCGTCTATTTGGACATGGCCTTTCTTGGTCTTGGACAAGTTTTGGACAGTCTTCCATTGTGAACCGACCAATTATAGCCTTGAAAATTAATGGTCCAATGTGGATTTGACCCCAATCAACTACAACTTCTTATTTGTGCGCTTGTAGTTGTTTATTCGGATGAAAACTTTAGCCATCACCTAACACATAGTGAATTAACGCTACGGTATTAGGTCAGTTGAAGCTTAGTGATTTGAGTTCGAGATGGTTCTTAAACGTTTCCCAACAATAAATCTACAATCCTGATGAAATGAATTCCTTGAGAATATCTTGTGCCTAAAGTTTCTCTCAATTGATTACAACCCTCATTTACTTTCTTGCTTTTGGTTGCTCTACTTCGCTTTTAGCACCACCACCAACTATACTTTCTCGTCTTAGCCCGTGCTTGATCCATCGCTTTTTGTGTGATCGTTGGTCTCTGTGGATTCAATCCAAAACCATTACAATGTACTTATCTGTGCGTTTTCAGTTGTTTATTCAGGTGAAAATCTGACTTTCAAGTTTTCTGGCGCCGTTGCGAGGGACCAATTGGTCATCTTAGAGCATTAGTTCATTGCGTGTCTAAGGCACTCTTTTTATGTTGTTTAATCACTTCTCTTTCTTCTTTGTTTGTGTGCTTGCATGCGCATGAACATGCCTCATACTAGGAGCCAAAGATCAGCTAATCTAATATAGTTCGAACATGAAATTGGTCGCTTAGGAAGGCAACAAAAGAGAAAAGGAGTCACTTGAGGATAACTTGAACTCTAAATTTGAAAATAAGATGGATGATAACACGGATAATCTGCGAATTCAGGGTAATCCTCTACTTACTAGAATCCATCTGGGACATGATCCACATGTTGTGGGTGGAAACAATGTTGCAGTTTTGGACAGCAAGGTGCAAATCCGTCTCCACTGAGGCTCCTTTTAGCGTACTGTGACACTCTTGAGGTGTTCTATGTGGATTGAGCTTGGATCTCTCACCACTTGGGAGTAGACCAAGACTGATTTCCTGGGACATTTCTTCACCAAGTCAGGTCTACCTTCCCGAGGAACAAAATTGCAAGCTTCCGAGAGATTGATACTAAGAGTTTCTATGAAGCTTGGGAAATATTCAGGGAGTACACGGTGGATTGTCCACATCATGGACACAGCGACATAAACATGCTGATTATCATCTACAATGGAGTGGATGAACGGTACCAAAATGCCATGGACACTGCTAATAATGGTGATTTTATGACCAAGACGGTGGAGGAAGTCTACACTCTGATAAAGAACATGGCGGCTAGCTAGGCGAATCATATGTCAGAATATGATCGCAGTAGAAGAAGCTCAGCAATTGATACTAAGGGGATTGATGATTTTCAGTCAAATCTTGATGAGCTGATAAGAAGAGATCATAAAGGAATACACTTTGTTGGGGAACAGAATAATGGGTATGTTCCAAGAGCATAAACTTGGACAAATGTACCAGGAGTTCGTAGCTAAAGAGTTGAATTAGAATCAAGCTGACGTGAATTACATTGGAGGTCCCTACTAGAACAAAGGTTACAATCAACAGAACCAGTTCTAAAACAAACCTTTTGGCCATAACTCAAGTGTCTTCAATCCAGGGTATCAGAGCAAGAATCAGAATCAGGGAAACAACTTCGGTAATAATGGTTTTCAGCAGAAGCAGTGCAAGAACTTCAGAAGCAACAACCAATTCGGTTATTAGAGACAGAATCAGGTAGCATCATCTTCATCTTCTCAAAATGGTGATTTAAAAAAGATGATACAACAAGTGCTGGAAAATAAGACTAAGTCCACCGTAGACATCAATCAAAAAATGGACAATATGTACAATGATCTCAATGGGAAGTTCGAAGCGTTGAGTACTCATATGAAGCTTCTGGAAACACAGGCTGCTCAGACTTCTTTTGGGAACATAGAACCACCAAACACCCTACCAGATAAAAAGGAGAAGAACACCGAAGAGTATTGCAATGCCATCACGTTTTGAAGTGGAAAAGAAGTTTGAGGTTCGTCTGGGATAGGGATCGATCTATCCCAAGCAAGGATCGACCAATCCCTTTCTAATTCTGCAGAATGCACATCTGGACACAAGAACAAGAATCAGGCGATCCTTGCCCCGTTATCGACCGATCCCTGTCCAGACGTGAGGATATCAAATTTTTTGATGAATCAAAAGCTCCAGAAGCTGGGTATGACTTTGTACCCCCTCCGTCTTATGTTACCAAGCTACCATACCCTTCAAAACCCCGTCAAAAGGTCAAGGAACGCGAATATGAGAAATTGAAGAATCTCGTTGGTGAATTACATGTTCAGTTGCCTTTCATTGAGGCAATCAAGTTGGTACCGTCTCTTAAGAGGTATATAAAGGAGATTCTTTCAGATAAGTTGACTCTGGAGCAGGGTGTCCCAATGATTACTATTGAGTGTAGCGCGGTTCTTTAGAACATTACGCCTGAAAAGCGAGAAGACACTATATCATTTGTTCTACCATGCCGAATTGGATCTCTTACTTTCGAGAGATGTCTATGTGATTTGGGATATGGAGGTAGTTTGATGTCGTTGTCTATCTCGCAGAGGCTAAATATGGCGAATTATAAGCTCATTACGTTGTATTTGGTGGTTTTTGACAGATCGATTCGACGACCTACAACATTCTAGTAGGTGTTGGAGAAGGGTACGTATATACTGATTTCGTAGTCTTTGAGCTCGACGTAAAACCCAAGGATCCCATCATCTTGGGTAGACCATTCTTATCTACTGCTAGAGCTATGATTGATGTGCAAAATGGTCAAACTGATTTGCAGATGGGGAAGTTAGATATGCATTTCAACCTTGAGAAGTCGACAAAGAAGCCTACCATTGATGAACATACCTTCTGGGTTAACACGTTGACTGATGTGATTAAGGAATCTGTGGAGGAACTTTAGACCGAAAATTCATTTCAGATTTCCCTATCACAAATTGAGAGAGAGCATTGTTTATCGAGTGAGGATAAATTGGAAATTGCTGAAAGAATGACATCAATGGAGTCCTGGATAGAGACGTTCTTTCTACTGTGGGAAGACTCAAAACCAATAAGAAAGTGAAGCAGAAGGATCACATGACCGAGGGAGGGTCTTGAATTGACTTTGATTCCTCAAGGATGCAATGGAAGTGCGATAGAATACAAGGTAAAGCGTAGAGGGACATTCAAACCTTTCTCCAAGGTCAGAGTCAACCTAACACCCGAGTTCAAAGAAAAGGGCCAATCTGTTGTGAGGAGATTAATGAAAGATGTTTGATGGTGGAGCTCTCTTCGAAGTGAGTTCCCATACCCTCCCTTACTGATCCCTATCCGCACTAAAGTTAGGTTCGCGACTATAAAAAAACGTTGAGTGGGAGGCAACCCACTCATCTATTAGCTATAACAACATAGGATCACGTCGAATTTTGTTATATTACTCATAACTAAACCTTCCATGGTCACTAAAATCAATATAGCCAAATGACATAGATCAATTATGAAAAGTGGCATGAAAATCACGTAAAAGGTGCTCTGTACATGTTTAATTTTCAATTGGTCCTACTTTATTGAGATCTTTTTAACTTTATTATACAAAGTGTACATTGATGACTTTACTTTAAATTTTATTTTTGATCAAAAAATCTGCATAGCACAACCAAAACAAACATAGAAAAAAAAATGACAAACTCCCACTAAACAGAATGATCCCAAACATTGATATATCCATTTGAGCAGTATGCTAGTGAAAAATCCCTTGGCAAAATACCTTTGTAAGACGATCGGCTCTCATTGAGTTTGTCCCTAAGTGTTCTATGGAAATCTCTCCAATTTGTACCTTTTCATTTACAACTCGATATTTAATGTTTACATGCATAGACTTTACCGAACTTCTATTGTTGTTGGAATATAAATAGCTTTCTTATTTTCACAGTATAACTTTAATGGTATTTCAATTCCTTCCAGAATTCGCAGCTTTGTGGCAAAGTGATAACTTGAGTTTTCATTCGATTAAACTACTGCAAGCGCACAGTGAAGTATGATGTAGGGGTTCGGAATCGAATCCACAAAGACCAATGATTATATGTAGAAAATTTAGATCAACAATGGGCTAAGACAAAAAGAAACATCGTTGTGATGAAACTGAATTGAAAGCAAGCAAATGAAGTGAGCTAACAAAGAAAATACATGAATTTGAGGTTGTAAATCAATCAGAGAAGGCGTTGGGCACAAGATATTCTCATGGAAATCATTTCACTTTTAATTCGAATTGTCAATTAGGAAACATTATTTCAAACCCTTTTGAACTCAAATTGCTGTAGTAGAATTAACCAACTTATGTAGTGCTAATTTCCTATGTTATATAATCTTCAACACTAACTTCTATTGAGTTTTGAATCATAAACAGCATTCTAAACATGTTTCATATGTTCACAAATCGCTTCAACATCAACTTTCGTTGGTCTAAGACAATTTGCTCATCCAAGATTCTTTCAAGCATTTAATCAAACACTTTCGGTGCGTTAAATATCCTGAGGACAATAACTAGATGATCAAGCTAATTTTAGCATTAATTTCAATCCTAGATGAAGATCCAATTGATAATCCCTAATCGAAAATTCCTAAATCAATAATTCAAAAAATTCCTTAATGAGAACCCTAAACCCAACAAGAGAACTACTCACTCGTAGTAATCAAAACAACACAAGATGAATTTGGGAAAGAGATATTGTATTGAAAGAAATAACAAGAGAAAAGGGTTCAAAAATTCATCTCCAATCGAAGTACATAATAGATTTGTCTCCCTCGATAGTCAAAGCTCTCTAAAGTTTCTTTCAAACACAAAAAAGAATAATGAAACCTAAAACACGAGTCTGAATTATTTTTACAACTATCCGGGTCCAAAAACGAGTCTTCTTTCTGTTCAGATCTGATTTGGAAAATCTAGTTTCGCGACAAGCACCGGATCGGTCGATCCGAGGGGATGAATCGACCAATCTATTCCACCTTGCCAAAACTAGATCGACAGATCCATGTATATGGATCGACATATCAGTGCCATTTTCAGCTTCTTATGTATGCGGCGCACTTTAAGCTCCAGAATACCTTCTTTTCGCATCCTTCTCCATGAAATGAACTTGTAATCTACATAACCACCAGAGAGGAGAAAAACTCTCTGAAATGACCAAATTACTTAGCAAAACACCATTTCTCAATTTAAAACTCAAGTAAAAACTTGTAAAATCACAATACATCACAAAGTTTTCAGCCAAATTCTCTGATTGGATGCCTCATAGACTGCTATCAATTATTCTGACATGGTGGAGGAACCTACGAGTGTTTGTTTCTCAATACGCCAAGAAATATCTCAACCAGCCAAAAGAAAGACATATTCCATTGTAGATTTTCTACTATCTTGGCATACAACAAAATCAGAATCAAAATACCAATAATCTCCCAAATTGTATGATCTCTGATAAGTGAGAAAATTGGCTTTTGTTCTCGACAAATACCTCATGGCCTTTTTGGATGCTTTTCAGTGGTCCATGTCGAGATTGCTTAAGTATTTACCCAAAACTCCAACTGTGTACGCAATATATAGACGCGTACAAACTTGAGCATACATTAGACTCCTTACTGCCGATGCATAAGAGATTTTTTTGCATCTCTTGAATTTCAAAACTTTCTTTAGGGCACTGACTAAGAAAAAAATTAGTCTCCTTTAGCGATTGGGGTATCACCTAGGTTGAAATCATACATTCCAAATCTCTTATGTACTTTCTCGATATAACTCTTTTGAGATCATCCAAGAAGTCCTCAAGAACTGTCTCGATAAATCTCAATTCTTAATATAAAAGATGTTTCCCAAAGATCTTTCATTTCAAAATTTTCTTTAAGAAATCTCTTGGTTTCAGTTAGCGTGCTCATATCGTTAGTGGCCAATAGTATGTTATCGACATATAAAATCAGGAAAATACACTTACTCCCACTGAAATTTTGATAAACAATCCTCAACCAAATTCACATCAAAGCCAAAGGAGATGACAACCTTATGAAATTTTTGGTGCCTTTGATAAGAAGCTTGTTTTAGCCCATAGATGGATTTCCTTAATTTAGAAACTATAATCTTTGCATCACCTAAGAAAAACTTTTCTGGCTGCTCCATAGAAATTGTTTCATCAATATCTCCATTGAGAAATGCCGTTTTGGTATCCATCTAATGAAACTCCAAATCATATTGTGCAACAAGAGTCATGAATGTTCTAAAAGAATCATTCGATGAAACTGGAGAGAAGATTTCTTTATAGTCAATATCGTCTTTCTGAGTATAGCCTTTAGCCACTATCGTTCTACATTACCATTTGAATGCCTCTTGGTCTTAAATATCCTTTTGAAACCAATAGGTCTCTTTCCTTCTAGTAATTGAACGATATCCCAAACCTGATTGTCTAGCATCGACTAATACTCTTCATTCACTACTTCAGTCCACTTATCTGAGATGGAACTAATCGTAGCCTGAAGGAAGTTGATAGGATCGTCTTCCATAAGATTTTGATTTTCTCATATTCCATCAAAAATACTATATAATCATTTGAATTAGCATTTTTCTTTACCTTAGTGAACCACCTTAAAGCAACTTCATCTTGTTGCACTAGTTCTTGAGGATTTTGAGTTTGACCTTCGTGATCAAAATCCTCGACATCTTGAGTTGGAGGAATAACTTCAGTATCAACCTGAGGATCCATATTTCCTTTATCTAAAGCAACTATATGAATCTGTACATAAATCGGAACCGATTCTTCCTCAAAGATGGTANTTTTTTTCCCCCCCCCCCCCCAAAATAAACATCCTCAAAGAATGTAGTTGTTCCTGTTTCAAAAATATTCTTTATTTTGGATCATAAAACTTGTAGACCGAGATCGCTTAGAATAACCAATTAAGTAATTGCTAATAGTTCTTGAGTTGGACATCTCAATATCCGAAGGTTCTTTAAACTAGGTTTTCTTCTAGTCCAAAGCTCATAAAGGGTTTTAGAAGTTCCTTTAGTTGGTACCATATTGAGAATGTAAGTTGTAGTCTTTAGTGCCTCTCCCTAGGGTGGTTCAGGAAAAGTTGAATTACTAATCATATTGTTCACCATGTCCTTAAGAGTGTGGTTCCTTCTCTCATAAGCACCATTCATGTTGGGAGACCCCAGGCATAATGTACCGAGGCACAATTTCGCATTGCTCTAGGTATCTAGCAAATGGTCCTAGATGTTGTTCACCTGATCCATCATATCAACCGTAGTATTCGTCACCATAATTAGATCTACAAACTTTATCCTTCGATCGAGTTGGTTCTCAAACTCATCCTGAAATTTCTTGAACACGTCCAGAGACTCTGATTTTTCATGAATAAGAAACTAGTATGCATATCTAGAGTAATCACCAATGAATGATATAAAGTATTGTTGACCATTCCAAGATAGAAAAGGAAATGGCTCACAAACATCTGTATGCATCAATTTAAGGACCTTTGTAGCTCTTCATGTACCTAATTTCTTATGTTTGATAGGTTTTCCTTTAACAAAATATACACATACATCCCAATTAGTGAAGTTTACAGAACTCAATATACTATCTGACACAAGTCGCTCAACTCTATTTCTAGAGATGTGACATAGGCGTTTGTGCCACATAGTTCCTAAATTTGCATTTTCAAACTTACGTGTAATGCCCCTTGATTCAACATTTAAACTTTCCTCATTAGAATTTAAAGTGTTAAGAAGATAAAGATTGTGATAACCAAAAGTTTACCGATTCCAATAAAGACTGAATTTAAAGACAAAATAGCGATTTCGTGCTCAGATAGACAAGAATAATTGGATCTGTCTAAATATGGACTGAAAACCCAATTTCATCTCAAAGACAGTAAAACCACAATGTCTTTCAAATTCAGAAATGACCAGAACTATAAATGAATCTAAAATGCACAGCTGCCTCCACTTGCACTAGAATCTCATTAGCCATATGAATGTGTTTTTCAGCATAAGTTTGGTTTATGTAGCTCGAGTAACCTTGAAGTGAAACACTCATGTTAGTAGTAGCAGCAGCACAGTTTAGTCACCAAGTGTTACAGGCAACAAACCAAAGCAAGGGACATACCTTTCTTAGCACGTCTATTGTGACAATTTTAGTAATCCTTCTTCATGTGCCCACCCTTCCTGCAAAAGAAACATGTGTTCTCTTATCTTGTTTCTTTTGGTTGGGACCCTTATCAACATCATTCTTAGTAGGTTCGAATTTTCTTCTTTTGCCTGACCTTTAGAGGTATAAGCCAAATGAGCACTTTCAGTCCTTTCTTATTTCGCCATATCTTCCTATTTCACACACAATACGTAATATGCTCATTAAGAGATAATTGCTCATTCTATGTGTTATAGTTAGATTTCAACTGGTTAAACTGAGGAGGAATCGAGTTCAAGACAAAGAATATGAGCACTTCAGTCGGAAGCTCAGTCATAAGTATCTTTAGCTTTTAAAGAATGTTGGACATTCCCAAAATGTACTCTTTTATGTTTTCTTTGTCACTATACTTCATCGTACTAAAGCGATGCAAAAGCATGTTTATTTCCGTCTTATTGCTTCTTGTGAAGCTGAAATCCATCTTGGCAAAGAACTATTTGAGATTATTAATCTCCTCACCACTTCTGAAGGTTTTTGGAATGGAGTCATTGATGATCATCAGATCAATGTTGATTGGAAAGTTTCTACTTCTTATGAACAACCTTGTACTCAGCAGTACTGGTATCCATAGGAGAAGCACGTTATTCCATCCTTAGTGCTAGGTCAAGATCCATACACCCAAGAACAATTATAACTTTACTTTTCCACCTAGCAAAATTAGAATCCATAAGTTTTGGAATTGATCCTAAGTTAACAGATAGACTTAGCAACATTTGCTGAAAAGATAAAACAAAACTATTAATTACTCACTGGTCGAAGTAAATCAATAATTAATATCAAACAATTGTACATATTTCATCTAAGATACCAAGTGTACATTAATATTAAGTCTTTGAACAAGAATATTAACTACTAGCGGTACTCATATTATAATGATCAAACACTAACAATAATACATGATAAATAATAAACCTTTCTTTGGACCGATTTATCATTCACATGTTTAAATCCATATAATGGTCACGCATTTTTCATCACGGATGTATGTGTGATTCGACCAAATATTAAACCTTCTATTGGACCGATCTAATATTCGCATAAAAACACCCACACACACACACACACACGCACACGCACACGCACCCGCACACACACGCACACACACACGCACACGCACACGCACACGCACCCGCACACGCACACGCACACGAACACGCACACCCGCACACACACGCACACACCCACGCGCGCGCCCACACCCGCGCGCACACACACACACACGCACACACACGCACGCACGCGCACGCGCACGCACACACACGCACATGCACACGCACACGCACACGCAC
>OVAN01001445.1:13835-40990 GCA_900406275.1 Anastatica hierochuntica
CGCACGCACACACCCGCACGCACACACACGCACAGACACACACACGCACGCATACACACACGCACACACACACAAACACACGCACACACACACGCACGCACACACGCACGCACGCACGCGCGCACGCGCGCACACATACGCACTCACGCACACACGCACGCACGCACGCGCGCGCACGCACACACACACATGTAAATTTGGTCAAATATAAATCTTCATTTGGACTAATTATATCCGCATAAATTTACATACATAAATACATCATTTAATATTTGTCATGAATAAATACCCTCAAGACATGTCATTTTGGTGACATCTTAATTCCATAAATTCACTTTCTAATATTAGATTTGTACACTCAATTTTATTTATTGATTTTAAAACTAAATTTTATTCTTGTTCAGGCATGTAAAAAAATTAGGAAGGCTCTTTATGCAATAATCTAAATTGGCATAGTGGTTGAAGAGGATAGAGATGGAAGCTGCAGTCGAAAAATTTAGATCATTGACCAGCGCGCCTCCCTTCTCTTAACGAGTGTGCTTCTCGATCCAGGCCATTTTTTAATTACTTAACAAGCCAAAGTCCAAAACCAAAAGTAAAACAAATGAAGTGCATCGTTTTATTTAATCTCTCATCTTCAACTTTTTAGAATTATGATATGATAACTCAAAAAAACTTTTGCAAACAAACCCAGCTGCCAAAACAGATCTGAATCCGAAAATTTTACACCAAAAATTAGTCGTTATTTTTGGAAAACTAAAATCGTATGGGTGAAATTGTTTAAGATCGGATTTAACATGATCTTAACAAGATCTAAATTTTAAACATGTTTATATCTCCAGAAACACCAAGGACATATATCTAAATATGCATACAATCAGATCTAACAGAAGATACCACAAATCCCATAATACTTTATTTAAACATAAATTTTAAAAATCCATATTAAACTGTCTTGAAAATTTCACCAAAATAAATCCGAATTTACGCATTAAAATAGAATAAATTTGAATTTAAATCCTTTAATATAAACATGAATATCAACCAGTAACTGTATATAGTTACTCTGATACCACTTGTTAGATTTATTCTCTAAAACCACAATCAATATCGGTCTACGATTGATAAGATAAAAGCGAAAATGTACCTGATGAATTCATTTCTTAGGATGGTAGGGAATAAATCTTCCAAACTCTGAATGACTTTAGTTCTCCGGTGATGGAGATGCAGAGCGTTTCTGTATTTTCGGCTAGAGATGCTTTATGGATCATAATCCTCAGTCTATATAGTACTAATTTATAATTCAACATCTCATCAAACTAGAAATTATCAAAGATATCTACACATTAATATTTCATAAAATTTATGCCTATAACTTTTTTGTATCACAAAGTGACCACTACAAAATATATTGATTAATTAATAGCCTAAAATATTTTACCTTAATATATTTGATCGCACTTCACGATCCTTACAATTTTACTGTTTTAAGAAAAAAGACAATAATCTTAAATGTTCTCACTTGCCTCCGGAGAACCGAGAGTGTGGAAGTGTTAACATCTCCACTAAAAAAAGATGTGTTGATATAAGTCCTCTACTTCTATTACCATATTTCATTCTTTTAGTACCTAATAAATCATTGCATTTTGTCTTCTAAAGATTTTTTTTACTAAAATACTTCTATAGTTGTTATTATTTCAAACGAAAATTATGATTTGTTTATATATTCAATTGAGTTGCCTATTTATTCGGAAAAATCATGGAAAATGTAACATTTTTATAATAATTATTTAAATTTAGATAACAATAGAATTATTGGCGACTTTGATAATTAATAGTAAGTAATCAAACCAACTAAGACGGGCATATTAGTACGTAGTGCACGTCATATTATGAGTGATTTTTGAATATCTGAATTTTTTTAGTTTAGTTATAGGGAAAAATGTTTGTTAGTTACACTAAGTACAACATATTATGGTGGAAACCATACCATGTTGTTTTTTATGGTTCCAACATCACCAACTATTATGGTTAACATGACCACATGTACCAACCAAAATAATTACATCAGAAACCACATTACTAGGTTTAATTGATATGATTGATAGTGATAAGATTTGGGAAGAGCTTTAGGGAAAATATGTATATTATTAATCAACTCTTCCAACTGTTACAACCATAGGCAACTGCCTTATATAGGGAATTAAAGATAACATCAAAACCAAATCCAAACTCAAATCTATCTAAACCTATTTAATACTTATCATAAACCTATTTCATATTTATCCTAATCTTATTTCATATTTATCCTAAAGAAGGTTCCAGAACCATCTGGAAGGTTCTGTAACTCAATACTCCCCCTCAAGTTGGAATGTGTAGGTAACGAAACATCCAACTTGGACAATAAAATATTAAAAAATCTTCGACACGATCTTCTTCAACCGCTTCAAGTTTTGATGCAATAGACTTTTTTTTTTAACAACTCCCCCGTAATAGGAGAAACTAGGCGACCAAATCTTTGGATCTGATCTTGCCTTCAACTTCACAATCCAACTTGGGATCATCTTCTTTTCCTTTGTTGTCCTACTTGGATCAACATTTTTTGTCATCTCCACCGGAGATTAAATTTTTTTCATGCCCTACTTGGGTCTGTCATCTCCACCGGAGATTGAATTTTTTTTAATGTCCTAGTTAGACACAACTTTATTGTCCTACCAAGAACAATCAAACTCCCTACTTGGGTTACTTGATGATCTACTAGGTTCAACTCCATAGATTTTGCACGAATTAAAATCTGTACAAAAACTGTTTCGCACGAATTTTGCACGAAATATTTTTTACTAAAATATTTCAGCACAGATTTTGCACAGAAACAATTCCACAGTAGTCTACGCACGATTGTTGCACATAGACGATTTTCTCCAGGGTTCAGGATCTCAGCTCTAATTTTGCACGCAATCAGTTCACATGGATTTTGCTCAGATTGATTTCCAAAAAATCGTTTTCACACGGTTTTTGCACGGTAACGAAATTTGTCATCATCATCTTCATCATCGTCTTCTCCTTCAGACGCCTCCACGAGGATCGTCTGCTATGATACTATAGTAAGATTTGGGAAGAGTTTTAGGGAAAATCTGTATATTATTAATCAACTCTTCCAACTGTTACAACCCCATGTAACTGCTTTAGATAGGGAATTAAAGATAACACCAAAACTAAATCCAAATTCAAATCTATCTAAATCTATTCAATATTTATCATAAACCTATTTCATATTTATCCTAATCTTATTTCATATTTATCCTATAGAAGGTTCCGGAACCATCTGGAAGGTTCTGTAACCCAATAGATAGTTTATGGAGCTAAAACGAAATTAACTTAACTTAAACCGTATCCAAGTTATATTCATTATAGATCCGACCCAGAAGACTCTTGTCCTCTTCAAACTCCGTCGACAAAAAAAGCTTGAAAAAAATTAGGGCTCCAATTATAGGATTTGGGGATTTTGCTCAATGCAGAGAGGGAATAGATAGATGGAATTGAGTAGAAGTTGCATGACACTTTCAACTATAGGATCTAGAAGTAAAACGAGTGTGTTGTGTTTTTATGGAATGTCGGCGAGAATATTTTAAGCCTGGACTGATAAGAATATGGATTGGAGGTTTTATGGGTGCCAGAGATACAAGGTAAAGCTCGTAATATCTTCGATTTTAGTTGATTCATATTGAGCTATGAAATGCAATTGCAGAGATGAGATGAATGTAAATTCTTCACGTGGCGTGATGAAGGAGAAGCATTTGGATGGAAAAAGCTACTTTGATTGAAGCCAGAGATGAAATTTGCGAGGAGAACATGATTATCGAGCATTTTAAGAAGGAAATGAAAGAACTTCATGAAGAAATGGAGTAGTGCAACAAGGAAGAAGAAGACATTATCGATAACTTTCTACAACTATGAGAATGTGTATTTTCTTTTTAAGTTGAACTTGAATTTGGTTTTGTATGAACTTGTGCATCTAAGAAGTTACGAATGTAGTCCCTTTTAATTTTTGTTTATCAAAATAGTACAAACAAGACACAACATAGCCGAAATAATCATATCATAAATCCAAAATATTACAAGGCAAAGGTTAAACACATACAAAAAGAGAACCATCCGAATGCCAAAAGATTATAAGTCATAGTCAAAAGAATGCACAACAAAGTTTAGAGACATCTGATACGTAGTTAATAGGGGCATATAACCTAAATAAGAGAATCTTACTAAACATCAGTTTGAGTTGGTGGTGTTGTTGTTGAGGAGATGTCTTCAACTCTTGGTTTTACATCTCTGAGACACCTACGATTGGCTCTGTTTTCTTCAGAATGCCACAATAGAAAGTTACTATCAAGATATCAAATATGAATGTCAAGAAATAATAAGGAAACAAGTGTTACTTCATGAGAACACCTCCTTGAGTTGTGTTTTGCTTTACCACACTGGCCACAATGACCAATCCTACCTTCACGGCCAACTTTTGTTTGGTGTTTCTTTGGTGATTCATGCTTTCCTTTAATCATTTCCTTACCTTTAGGTCTTCCAGGAGGTCCTCTATAAGGAGGTGCTTCAATGAGTTCTCCACCAGACTCCCTCCAGAATTTTGGGCCATTCAAGGGCTGCAATCCATCTCTGTAGAGAGCTTACCATTTTGCAGTAAGATAGTAATCAGAGATAAAATCATCTACCTCCATCTCATTCTCTCTAATTGCAGATACAACATGCCTACAAGGGATCCCAGTTAAGTCTCACTTCCTACATGCATAGCTACGAGAAGGTAAACTAACTTTGTATCCATTGCCATACTCAACAATCTCAAAGTCACCACTTGTGTATGAGATTGAGTAACAATTTAAAGCCTTTTCACATGACTTCTCCACCTCTTTTTTGCCTTCTTTATAAAGATTTCAACCTCCTAATCAGCCATCTTTGACCTAGTAGCAGCCCTTTGCATTGCATCTCTTCTTATCAATTCCAACATATGAATAAAAAGCTTCTTTCTTTCAATCTTCAGAGTCATATTAAAAGACTCTATGAAGTTGTTATGCGTATCAGCACAATAAGAACTTATCCTAAAGAAGGCTCTACACCAGCTGTGGGGATCTTTCTTCAACAACTCCTCACATGCCAGTGGATCATATTCTCTGTAAGTCTGCAGATTCTTCTCATAATCAGTCTCGTTATAGCTGCTTACAACACACCATAATAAAGGCTTTAAGGTGTCTGACTTATGATTCTTCTTTAGGTTGGAGTAGATGTGCCTAGCACAAGCTCTATGTTCAGCATGAGGCAACACAACACTAACCCCATGTATCAAA
Source organism: Anastatica hierochuntica (assembly GCA_900406275.1). NCBI lineage: Eukaryota > Viridiplantae > Streptophyta > Magnoliopsida > Brassicales > Brassicaceae > Anastatica > Anastatica hierochuntica. The sequence goes on from OVAN01001445.1 coordinate 19,190, forward strand.
CCCCTATGTTGATCTGTTATCATTGTCACAACTCCCTCTAACCTAGATCTAAATCAACCTTCAACCTATTGATAAACCACTCCCAACTATCATTGTTCTTGGATGAAACTACAGCTCAAGCAATAGGAAATATTTGGTTATTAGGGTCTCTTCCAATAGTAGTGAGTATCATACCTTGCAAAGAATTGTGCTTCAGGAATGTTCCATCCAACCCTATCATAAGCCTAAAATTCCGCTTCCAACCATCCCTCAATGCTTTGAAACAAATGTACATTGACTTGAATGCCTTAGCACCATTAGGCTTTGTAGTTTTGTTGATCTAAATTTTTGTCCATTCATTATACCTACAATTTGACAAGAGAAAACAGTTTGTTAGCATACATAACATATATGAAAAAATAAGCAACATTTAAGTCTTACCTCAGCAGTTCCATCTCATAATCTCTGAGTCTTGCAAATTGTGCATTGCACTCAGCTTGAAGCTTGTCAAGTGCAATGCGTCTTGTTGCCTTATATTGGTCTTTAGAGATGATGATGTTGTATATTTTCATGAACTCATCTACGATCATTGATGCAGATATATATGGATTCTTCCAAATTTTCTCTAACATGACTTCTACAATTGCAAGACTTTTAATCAGCTTGGACTTCCCAGTAGGATGACAAGTATGTTTGTTGATGTAGACCTTCACCATCCACTTGTTGAATTTTATTTCAATTAAGTAGTAGTTACGCCATGGATAACCTCTACCATGACATTTAGCACATATCTTTGTCTTCTCCCATCTGTCAAACATCATATTTTTCTTTGTCTTCAGAATGTACTTGATAATTTGGTTCTTAAACTCCACCCCACTGTTGAATGTTTGTCTCAAGCTAAATACTCCATCTAGAAACACTCTTATAGCCATACGGTCAGCCTCTTCTTCATCATCATCAGATGAGTTCTCAGTATCAGGATACACATCATCCTCTTCTGGAATCACATCTTCATAGTTCTCCTGGTTAAACACTTTCAAGTCCTCCTCTAGTACAACATCGTCTTCATTTTCTGATGCATCACTCTCCTTGTACTAATCACTGTCAATATGACCATCATATTCTTCATCATTTGCATCTTCACTTTCAACATCACCTTCTCTTCTATTATCCTCTTCCTCATCTCTTTGAGCATCTACTTCCTCATTTGTAAGTAGCCTCATCTCTGTGAGCATCATCTTCCACATTTTTAGATATTTCATCTCTTCCAACAACCTCCTTCTCATAATCAAACTCATCCATGATCTTCTCTATGAAGACATCTAGTTCTCTCATCTACCTACCTGCTGCATTCATCTTCTTCTTATTAACATCGACATTTTTCCACAAAGGCTTCCTAACTTCAAGTTCTTTAAAAGGTGACTTGTACCGCATTCCTGCCCAAACTCACTCTTGTGCATACCTTCATTATCACTTCTTTGAATATCCTGATACCCTCGACAATGAATTCTTCTACAACTCCCTCTTCAAATTTAAGCTTCCCATTTTAAGATATGAAGTGATCCGAGTGATGAAGATTCACTTTTATCTCTAGTGGATCAATGTTAAACACAAAACACATAAAAAAACTTCAAAAACATAACAAATCAACTACATAATCTCTCTCGGACATTATGTCGAACACCTTGTGTGCTAAAATTTTCATCTATCTAAAAACAAAAAAAAACTTAACAAAAATCGTACAAATACATGCAACACAATCATAATTTTTCCTATTTAAACTCAAATATTCAACAAAACTTAGACATATTAGAGAAGAAAACAATGACAGTCGTGAAAGAACATAAATCAACACTCAGGGTTAGGGTTAATCACGAAATAACACAAATAGACATTCGGGGTTAGGATCTCTCTGAAGCTTACCTCATTGTGATTATTCACCAATAAACGATATCCCCTCCCTTCGCTAACAGCCTTTCAAACCAATATCTTAACCCTTTGATTTTTCATAGGAACCCTAGAAACTGATTTGGGAATTTTTTTCTCTTTTGATTTTCGTATGACCCTTCACAATGAAAGTGTTAGGGACTTAACGATTTGAGAAAAGTTTTATTGGGTTTAGAAACTAAAATTGGGTTAGACCCACTATGTTTCTTTTCTAGTTGGGTTGAAGCCATTAGAGTTTAAAGAGAAAGTGAGTCGGTTCGGGTATTCTAGGTCGGTAACTGGTTTGACGAGTGTTTGATCGAATTTAAGTTAAGTTAATTTCGTTTTAGCACCATAAACAATCAATTAGATCAACTAAACCTGATTATGTAGATTTTGATGTAGTTATTTTAGTTGGTGCATATGGTCATGTTAACCATAATAGTTAGTGATGTTACAATGCAAAAAGATATTTGGATAATTAGCAAATATCTTGATTATTTAGTTTATTATTTATTTGAGTAATTATCATATTTTGTTTGAAGTTATCTTTAGGTTTTTCAATATTTATTAGGTTTCTGTGTTTTTCAATAAATAGTCATTTGGGGTTATTGTTTTATTTAGTTGTTGATTTATAATAAAAGAGCGTAGTCTTTTGAAAGAAAAGTATTATCTATTCCTTGTGTTGATTTAATTAAATTTATCAAACAAGAAGCAAATACCAAGTGAGGATTCCATTAAATTTTTTGGGTGAACTGTCAGGTCCAATCGATTCTTTAGAATCTATTGGTTAAACTGTTTATCGTAGCTTTCTCTACATCATGTTGACACCATAAAAAATAATTAGGTGTGGTTTCCACCATTTAATGTTATACTTGGCTTAGTTAACAAACGTCCACGAAAAAAAAGTAAACACACAATCATGACTTAGCATTCTTGGGTTAGAAGCAAACATCAGAGGCACATGCTTTAGCTTTGCGCCACGGTTCTTGAGGTTATAGCTATTGCCTATTGGCATCATTACTATTCAAATTACTTCCCCTTTTCTTCAAAACTCCATAAAAAGAAAAAGTTAATAATTTTGGTCATGTTTAGTAGAGTTTTTTTTATTTACTCACGTTTATCTTTTCCTTTTTTCCCCTGATTGAGATTTTTTTTGTCTGATTTCATTTTCGGTGGTTTTGTAAGAGCATCATGAGGGGTTTCAACTCTTTAATAACATTGTAGTCGGTAAAATATTACGCGTTCTATATATTTTATCATAGTTTGTGAAAATTAAACAGGAAACATAAATTACGTAGGGGTAACTTACTCGTTAAAAGTTCAGACTCATGATATAAACTTATTTTTCTCTTAGGTTTGGTTATTATTATTTTTTGTTAAATAAATAAATATCTTTAGAAGACAAAATGCCATGAAGTATTGGGTACTAAAATGAAATGCGGTAATAGACAAACAGTAAAAGAGAAGTAGAGGAATATCTCTTACATCAACACCATCTTCTTTTAGTGGAGGTTTCGTTATTATTAGAAGTTCGTTTATTTGCAATATATTTGTCGAATCACTTCTTATTATAAAACCATAAATTATATGTGTATATTTTTTTTATACATATATAATTTATGGATTTTAATAACATTTGATAACTACTTTTTCTCGGAGCCAAGAAAAAATATATTTTTGTCTCCTAAAGTAGTATATGTAATCTCTTGCTATAAAATGGCTAGAGAAATTGCATTATGTTATGACTAAAGAAAAATCATAAATTACCATATAAAATTATAAATTCATAAAAACCCTAGTTTAGTTTTCTCTCAAGCTTAGTAACCGAGACGTCGCCGCCGGCGTTCACCCTGCCTCCGTTTCATTCTACACACTCCCTATTCTCTGTTTCATCCTTTTTGCTCGTGCTCTGGAGTTGAAATCCTCTCTGCAATTGATTTTTTTTTTTTTGGAATCACTATCCGAAGATTTAATGATTCACCACCGTTGCTCGCTTTCCACCTTGTCGGCTAGCTTACTGCGCCGGAGTCGGTTGTTCTCACTTCTATTTATGCTGGCGACCCATCTCCCTTCCGGGAAAAAATCTTTTTGAGAAAATCAATCTAAGGATTTTGCTTTGTTTGGTGTTGTCTCTTTGCTCAGATCTAAGATCTATCACCAACCTCAGCTCAATTGGCTTGTCAAATCGACAGTTCTGGGTTTAGGTAATGAGTTTGTGCCTAACCTTTTGAAATTTCCATCAAGCTCCATTCTTCGTGAAGAACTCCGGCCACCAGAGCTCCACCGTACCTTTATCATCTGGTGGATGCGGCCTACAGAAGTGAAGACCTTCATATCTGATTTTCAAGACGGCTCATTCGAAGAGAAGCATTCCTTGACAATCAACCACGAGCAGTTGCTCAATTCGGAGCTGCTTGAGATCTCCTGGGTCTTCTTGTCTTGGGATGCTACTCACGGATTCAACCCTAAAGTTTCTTTGGCATCATAGTTATGCCCCTTGTTGTATCTCCTCGAAGCCTCTATCATCTTTGCCGCAGCCGTTACAAGCTATCGGACAACATCGGTGCTCTGCCATTCTCGGCCGCTCGTTTTGGCTAGTTCCTCTGCCGCCAACTCCTTTTTCATCCGGTGTGAATCCTCTAGCTTTGCTAAACTTGAGAAGCAACTTGCCGCCGTTCTCGGCCACACGATCGATGACTTGTGATGATGGGCCACTTTTGGGCTCACATCGTCTAAGCCCCATAGTTGGGATTTGTGAGTTAATTCTAATATCCTCCATGTTGGAGAAGATTGTGCCAAATTTAAAAGACTTATCATTTGGACTGTATAAATTGACATCTCATTCCTCTAGTGCAGAGAGCATAATAAAAGAGTCTTTAATTCCGCCTCAATTATTTATCAAAAAAATTGACATCCAAAGTTTTGGTTGGGATACAGATTTAATTATCAATATAAATTTTGAAGCTATTGCTAGCAGGAATTTTTGGTTCCGATACAGTTTCATCGATGCACAGAATTTTTGTTGGATCATATATCCATCAAAAGCAATTAGCAATATTACCAAAGGTCGTAGATGTCAGTCTTTTTTCACAGGGTGATTATAAGTCGAGCCGATAATATCTTTTCCAAAGATCATAGATGCCATTCTCCAGACATGAATATCAAAATGTTACTTTCCTCCAGATTGGAGATTACTTCTACTAGAATTGAGGATCTCATTTGCCTCAAATCTAGTGCATTTCCTATTTCCTCCATGATGGAGTGCATTTCCAAGACGATAATTTCAAATCGCTTGTTACCTAATAATCCAACCAGTTTCTTCGTGAATATAAGAGTCGATCTACCTTCCCGTCTATATGTTCAAATTTCTGGAGTATTCAAGATAAAAAAAACAGAAGGATGTCCTCTCGTCAAATATTTATTCTTTCTGAGAATATTTCCCTCATCCTAGATATTGTTTCGCGTTGGACAGTCTACAAGAATCGTCCTATGTCTGGCAAGGTTATTGATATTCAAGGGTTTTGGGCCGCGAGAGTTCTTTCTCGTCCTGTTCGTATCCATCCTTTTCAGGAACTTTTGGCGCAAGCATGGAGTTTTAAAACCACAGAGATCTTTGTATCTCAAGCGTGACATTGGTGCTTAATTTGGTTGGCAAGGAGCGTTCGACTATCTGCATACAATAGAGATGGAGCATATGACTATTCTATCGTTTCATACTTGTTGGATGTATCTTTATTCTCACGTGCCTATTATCCTACTTGTATCTCAATAGCACGTTTTGTTACTTTTACTCTTGTAAGACCGGCAGATCATTTTGGTCCCTCTCTAGCGGAGAATCTTGTACCGCTTTCTTAATGAAAAGGGTTTCGGTGAAAAAAATTATAAATTAAACAAGTAACATCCCAAAAAAATTTCCCAAAAATTTTATTTTTCTTTTACCCCAATATTCTTTTTCCTTTTTTCATATAAAATGAGCACAAGATTGATTCTCCCTCATTATTATATTGATATTTTTTTACCCAAAGTTTTTTTTGCCAAACCTAAAATCTAAGTACTGCATTTTTTGTGTTAGAGCACAAATTCACTCAAATGGTTATCTCTTCAAAGAAAAAGATTAATTTTGAAAAAGTGCCATACTTTTTTAGTTTTTATAAAGCACTATATTTTTTTTTTTGTCAACAAAAACACTATATTTCCTCCGTTGTATTTCGATCGTTGCAATATATTACCAAAAATCATGTAAAAACTGATTATGAATTTAAAAAAGTAAAAAAGCAATCTAAATTAAGCCGATTTGCCTCTAACAGCCTCGTGGATTTGGTCGTCACTCGTTATCCATAATCCAAAAATAGCTTTATGAAATGGCAAATGAATATCTTATTTGCTCTGTTCAAACAAAATCTTTTTCTTTTTGGGGTAAAAGTGTCTCAAATTCCCCCATTAATTACTATTTAAACCCTTCACGAGTTTAATCATCGTCTTCACTTTTTGCTAAAGAAACAAACCAACAAAACACAGAGATCTTTCTTTCTCAACCTTTTTCCTTAATCTTGCTTTTGCGGCGTCATTCTTATCCACTCACAAGAAAGCAACCGATCAAGAAAGACTCTTCCTTTCTCCTTCTCTCTCTCTCTCTCTCTCTCTCTCTCTCTCTCCTTGATATCGAGGAAAGTTTGTATTTTGCCAAGTGGGTTTCTTTGGAGTTAGAGAATGGGTTCATACGTGGAGCAGAACATTCTGGTGACTGGTGGTGCTGGATTCATAGGGACACACACTGTTGTTCAGCTTCTGAATCAGGGTTTTAAGGTTACCATCATCGACAATCTTGATAACTCTGTCGTCGAAGCTGTTCACAGGGTTCGTGAGCTCGTTGGTCCTGATCTCTCTACCAAGCTTGAGTTCAATCTGGTCAGTATCATAAAGAAAAAAAACGAAAGCTTTGATCTTTTCATGTTACTTTTGGCTATTTTAAGAACTGAGATTGTTTGTTCATCTTGAAAAAACAAACCCAAGAAATCAATTATCTTTCAGAGTTCATAAGTAATAATTGATGAAAAGTTGAAGAATTTACTCTGTTATCCATAGATTCTTGGATTTAGTAATTGATCGTTGGCTACATTTTTCACTTGTGTTGTAAGTTATATAAGATCTTGGTTGTTTTTTTTTTTTTGGATTGATTTTAGGGTGACCTAAGAAACAAAGGAGATATTGAGAAGCTCTTTTCAAAAACGAGGTAATGTGAAATCTTTCAAACACATTCATTGATTCTCCTTTTGTTGCCTAATAAACTAATTCTTTGTGAGGGAAAACAGATTTGATGCTGTGATTCACTTTGCTGGTCTCAAAGCTGTGGGTGAAAGCGTTGGGAATCCTCGTCGTTACTTTGATAACAACTTAGTTGGAACCATCAATCTTTATGAGACAATGGCTAAATACAACTGCAAAATGGTTAGACCATATCCTTCATGTTTTTTCGTTTAATGGTTAGAATCGTTCACATTGATTGGCTTGCAGTTTGGTTTTGATTGATTCGATATATACACACAGATGGTGTTTTCGTCATCTGCAACGGTTTATGGCCAACCTGAAGTAGTCCCATGTGAAGAAGACTTTGAGTTACAGGCTATGAATCCTTATGGTCGGACTAAGGTATTTTATTAAGCTCTTGAGAACATCAAGTTTCTTATTGCCCTTTCGTTTTTCTGATCCACTAGCTTTTGAAAGTCGATTCTGTTTAGTTTTCGAGTCCATAATCTTGATAAAAGATCTCTGTTTGTGCAGCTGTTTCTCGAAGAAATAGCTAGAGACATTCACATAGCGGAACCAGATTGGAGGATAATTCTTCTGAGGTACTTCAATCCGGTTGGAGCTCACGAGAGCGGAAGAATTGGAGAAGATCCAAAGGGCATACCGAATAATCTCATGCCGTATATCCAACAAGTAGCTGTTGGACGACTACCTGAACTCAATGTATTTGGACATGACTATCCTACCAAGGATGGTAGCGCGGTAAAACATCGATGAATACAACAATTCTTTGCCGAAATATTTGGTTGGGTTTCCGATGGTAGACTGATGAAAGTAAGATACACACTTGCAGGTCAGAGACTACATTCATGTGATGGATTTAGCAGATGGCCATGTAGCTGCATTAAGCAAGCTATTTTCAGACCCAAAGATTGGTAAACTCTAAAAGACATAAAAAACTGTTGGAAGTGTTTTGGTTTCGATCTTGATAGACTCAATGAAAGAGTGTCTTTTTCTTATGTATCGGTGAATGACATCTTAATCTTTAGGCTGTACTGCTTATAATCTTGGAACTGGTCAAGGAACTTCTGTGTTAGAAATGGTTTCTGCTTTTGAAAAAGCTTCTGGCAAGGTATAATTCTCATCTTATTGTCTGCAATTACGGACAATGAAGTTTGTGCGAATAAGAAGGAAGATTTGCCGTCAAGAAATGCTGAAACAATCAAACCATGTGCAGAAAATCCCTATCAAGCTGTGTCCTAGAAGAGCTGGAGATGCAACAGCTGTTTATGCTTCAACAGCGAGAGCTGAGAAAGAACTTGGATGGAAGTAAGTCAAATCGGTTTTACCATTTCTTGCAAAATATGATTCAAAAACGGATCCATTATGGTCATTTTGGTGTGCAATCTCTATGCTCATAGTCATAGGTATTTAAGAGATGCTTAGAAAACATTGTTTGAGATGAATAAGAGAGAGTGATTATTTGTTTTTGCATAATAGGGCAAAATATGGAGTGGATGAGATGTGTAGAGATCAATGGAAGTGGGCTCACAACAATCCATGGGGTTACCACAACAAGCCTTGACCCTTGTCTTCCTTTCTTTTTTTTTCACCACTCAACATAAAGAAAAACACATAATACATAAATTTGGTTTTACTTTCCTGCTGCTCTATGTTTCTCTCTTCCTCTTCAAAAAAGAGGTTGTATTGAAACGCTTTCCATTAATAAAAAAAAATTATGTTAATAAATCATTTTATTTTTCACAGGGTTCCTGTATTTATTTATTTTTTAAAAAAATCTGAATTCACGGCAGAAACATTCTCAACTCGAGAATTTTTGAAGAGCAGATAAACAAGATGGAGTTTACTTGTTGAGCAAGAAAGAGCCCACACATATTAAGTTGTTAACTACAATGTGTGTGCAATATTGAACTACAAACAGAGCACATGTCAGCCCTTTTCTCTTCTGGGTCTTCGCTGCTAACGATACAGATATTCGCATATTTGCAAGTTTCTTATGTTCTATACTTCCTCCCCGTCTCTGTATTTGCTTCTCTTGATGATGTTATATTTGCAGAGAGGACAAGTAGCATTTAAGTAAAGCCATTTGTCTACACAACCGCAATGGAAATGATGGCCACAAGGAAGTTCCCTTAGTTCGGTCTCGTCTTCATACGCCGAAAGACAAATGCAGCATTCCTGTATATTCACAAAAGTCAAAATCCAGTGTTCTGAGACAAGCCACAACATAACATGAACAGAGATTATTGTTTTTGTGTTTTAACTTACTGCATCCTCATGTGGAAGAATATGTTGGATGGGTGAATCTGTACCACATCCAGTCATCACTCCTCCTGAATCTCCTTGGGCTTCTTCATCAGTAGTATGCTTCTCAGCAACACCAACCTTTCGGAATTTGAATTTAGTAAGTTGGTCAATGTCTTCTTTTGAAGCTCCTTCCTGCTTCTCTCACTTGATTAGCATTGGAATAAGTTTGATTTTATTGAAGGTAAAAATGCCAAACAAAAAAAGAAGAAGGTTATGAGCAGTTACCTGTTCTGCTACGGCATATAAGACTGCGATGATGCAAGGCAAGCAGCAACAAACAGCAATGCCGATAACACAAGCTAATGCAACGCAGAAAACCACAAAGAACACATCGAAACCGAGAAATACTATACACAACCTACACAATAAGCAACACAGTAAAAAAATTCAAAGGCTGGCTTGACACTTGAATCTTCACAACTTAAGAGATGAGAAAGAGAACAACGAACCAATAAAGCTGAGGGGATCCTTGAGCTAACTCTTGACCACCAGAAGATACCCAGTAGAATCCTATGACCCACCATATAAATGAAACCATTGTATTTGCAGACTCTACAGGCTTAGCCAAACTGCTTTGGAAATAATTAGAGAAACATTGATTTAGCCAAATTTCACATCACCATACAAGAGTATATGTATCACAAATCACTAGAGCTAAACCAATATACCTGTTGTTTTCGCTCCCTACTTGTTCTAGCTCCAAGTATCGATCCTCCATAGAAGAAGAAGCGCGAGATGTTGGGCTCCTACCTCTTCTCCTACGATACTCCACACAAACACAGACCATATGCATCATACATTGCAACCCATACCCAATAATCCAAACCCTAAGCGGCATGTTCGGCTTCTCAGCGAAGCTTAGCACAAGGACAGCTATAGCAACGGCGATGAAAGCAAGGTTCCAAATGAAATCCAACACCACCACAGGCTTCGAGTAAGCCCAATCGCTTTGCCTCTCCTCAAGCTGCTCTGCTGCTGCTTCACGAACAAGCATCGACGGCTCTCTCATCATCGTAATCCTTCCGCTACTTGCATGTCTAAGTAGCCTCGCCGCTTCTCTCAGACCTTGTCTTCTAACAGACCTCCGTTCGCTTACGTCATTATCATCTTCGTTTGAAAGCAAAGGCGTCGCATCGATGGTATCGGAAGATGGACGGCGAAATGGCGATGGCGGCAACGGTGAGGAACTATTATCCGTTGACATTTCTTTCTTCAAATCTTCGACAACTGATCTCAATTCGTTAGAGTCTGTGTAGTTTCACGACATTAAAGAGGAGAAATTTCAATTTCAGAGACAAAATCTGATTCGCTAGGGTTTGGATTCGAACAGAGAGAAAGAAGACTCAGACAAATGGAAAAAATGTTATGTTTAAATTGTAAATAAAGAAAAATCAATTTAATAAAAAAAATTTTGGGCTCAACTTCTCTTATATTAAACAAATTGTTTGATTACAACAAAAGATCTGATTCCATATGGTTCTTAACCCATTCTGGCATTATAGAATACAATCTAGGCGCATCTATCTTAAAAGATAGAGCTTCCTTTGCAATCCTATCTGCCACTTTATTGGCTTCTCTTCTTTGAAACGCCACTTGAGCATATGCGAAACAAGAGATGTAGTGTCTTAAGTCTTGTATTCTTGGCTCTAGAGCAGGAGGGTTATCCTTTCTAAGTATCATCTTGAGTAACTCCTGGGAGTCAATTTCGAATACTACTTTGTTATAGCCAAGATTTAGAACCTGTTGCAGTGCCCATCTTAAGGCTTCAATCTCTGTTTCCAATGCTGAACTCATTTTGCATAAAGCTCTCCCACTCATCCACATCATTAACCCCGACGAATCTCTTAATATCCAACCTAAACCACATGTGTTTCCCTCCTTCGGCATTGCTCCATCTACATTGCATTTCACCCAATCATGTGTTGGTTTAGGACATTTGATCATACCTTCGGGGGGTGATGTGTTTCTGGTCACTTTTTCTTGAGCCTCTTCTTTTCTCTCCCATTCCTCCATGTCTTCCCTTGCTTTCTTGATTGCCTCTTCAGCTCCAAACTCCACTCCCTTGATCCCTAGTTCGTTCCTGCATTTCCATAGCCTCCAAGCTATCCACGACACTAGGTTCTCTGTCTCCGCATGTTGGGGATGATGCTCAGCTATCTCTATAACCCTGTGTATATTTGTAAAGAGAGAATTGGACATCATTCCCTGTGGTGGAGCTGGTATTGGCATAGGGCCCAGACAAATCTTACAAAGGGACATTTGAACAATAGGTGATTCACTGTCTCCTTGGCACCGTCGCATTTAGGGCAGCTTCCATCCTTCATCAGGTGTCTATAGGTTAGATTCCCTGCCACAAGAAGACAGTTCGTTAAACACTTCCATAGAAAGTGTTTAATTTTTGCATTAGTATTCAACTTCCAGATTTTTGTGAAAAGTGGATCAAGACTTGGTTGGTTTAGCTCTTGCATTTCTTCCTGTCTTTTAAGCTCATTGACATAAACCCAATACCCAGATTTAACTGAGTAAGTGCCCCTTTTTGAGAAGTCCCAAGTGTAAGTGTCCCTGCTATATTCTCCTCCTGGTCTCAGCTGCTACACTAAGCTTCTTTCGTGGTCTGGAAGTATCTTTTTCAAGAGATCTCTGTTCCATTCCCTTCCTCCTGGCATTAGCAGTTGACTAACTCTCTCTATGTCTCCTACTCTAGGGATCTCCTCTTTTGCTTTTTTTGTTTAATACCAATGCTTGTCTTGCCGGTTTACTATCCAACCAAGGTTCCTGCCAAATTTTAATGTTCTCTCCGCTGCCAACTATTGCTCTGGCTCCCCTCTTAATGAGAGCTTGAGCTTCGTGGATGCTTCTCCAGGCGTACGATGGCCTGGAACCTAAGCCTGCATTCAAAGGATCTCCATTCTTGAAATATCTACCTTTATAAACTCTGGTGAGTAAAGAATCCTTTTGTGTTACAAGTCTCCACATATGCTTCCCAAGTAGGGCCACATTGAAGGCTTCAATGTCTTTGAATCCTAATCCTCCCAGAGATTTTGGCTTGCTTAATGCATTCCAACTTTTTCAATGCATGCCTTTGGAATGAGAGTTGTTCTTCCACCAATAATCAGCCATGATTGTAGCAATTCCTTTGCAAATTGTGTTTGGCAGTTTGAAGTATGTCATTGTGTAGGTTGGTAGGGCCATAGCAACTGCTTTCAACAATATCTCCTTTCCCCCAGGTGATAGGAACTTTGTTTGCCATCCATTTACTCTCTTGTTCAATCTTTCTCTTAGATAACTGAGGATTGATATCTTTGAACCACCAAAGGATTCTGGCAGTCCTAGATAGAACCCTTCTCCTCCTTCTTGCTCTATCTTCAACTTCGCCTTTATCTGGTCTCTTCGCTCCTTTGGAATGAGCTTCCCAAAGAATAGACTTGACTTTTGATAGTTTATTTTTTGTCCAGACACCAAGCTATATTCTTCCAGGATTGTTGTCAGGTTGTCGATTTCTTCATCTTTCTCTTTGCAGTAGAAGTTGCTGTCATCTGCGAACAAGAGATGGGAGATTGGAGGTGATCTGATTGCTACCTTGAGTCCTGTGATCTGCCCTTCTCCTTCTGCTCTTTGGAGTCTTCTTACCAACAATTCTGTACACAAAACAAACAAATACGGGGATAAGGGATCCCCTTGGCGGATCCCTCTGGTCGGATAGATCTCTCCATAAGGATTCCCATTGATGAGGACCTGGAAATTGACAGAACAGACACATCCCATTATTAGCTTTCTCCATGTATCCTAGAATCCAAGAAACTCCATAGCCCTATTCAAGAAAGACCATTCTACTCTATCATAGGCCTTGGAGATGTCTATCTTGATTGCTATTGACTCTTCTGCGCATTTGTTCTTGGAGTTTAGGGCATGGAGTAGCTCATGTGCAATGAGGATGTTGTCTGAAATTTGTCTTCCTTTCACAAAAGCAGCCTGTGTCTCAGAGATGATGTAAGGTAAAACCTTCTTTAATCATCCTGCCAATACTTTGGATATGATTTTGAAAACCACATTGCACAAGCTTATCGGCCTGAACTTCACCAATTTCTTTGCCTGATCGTGTTTGGGAATCAAGCAAATATTGGTTTTGTTCATTTCCTTTGACATCACCCCTGAATCGAAGAATTTTTTAACCATTTCCCATAGCTGGGAGCCCAAACTGTCCCAAAATTGTTAGAAAAAATGACCGTTCATACCGTATGGTCCGGGACATTTGTTGTATTCTTCTCTTTTAATAGGTCCTTTAGTGTAAATGATGACTAAGCAGGACATATATAGTAATATCGAGTATTTTTGGGTGGGGGGACTTATGTTTTGAAGTTAATATGTTTTGTCTCGAATTCATGCTCCTATGTTTTAAGAGGACCTTTAAAGTAAATTTATGAAATCCCTAAAAACCTAAAACCCTTGGGATGGATTCCCTCCAAATCAAAATCTCAGAGGCCGGAGATTTTATCTCCTGGGAACTGAAAATGGCGTCTTCGTCTTCAACATCTTCCGGCGGAGGTTACGAGATCCCGTGGGTGGAGAAATACAGGCCGAGCAAGGTGGTCGATATCGTCGGAAACGAAGATGCTGTCTCAAGACTTCAAGTCATCGCTCGCGACGGCAACATGCCTAATCTTATCCTTGCCGTAAGATTTTCTTCAGTTTGCGAAAACTAGGGTTTGATGAGCAACTCCTTTGGGAATTAGATTCGTGATAAATCCGAATTGTGCATTTGTGCAGGGTCCTCCTGGAACAGGTAAAACCACAAGCGTTTTGGCGCTTGCTCACGAGCTCCTTGGCTCAAATTATAAAGAGGCTGTTCTAGAGTTGAATGCATCTGATGATAGGTACCAATGAGGGTTTTTGAGATTGAATGTTCTCATTCGTTGTTTGGTTCCTAAATCATGTGTTTCTCTGTTATGGTTGTAGGGGTATCGATGTTGTTAGGAATAAAATCAAGATGTTTGCTCAGAAGAAAGTAACTCTTCCTCCGGGCCGTCATAAGGTTGTCATTCTAGATGAAGCTGACAGGTTCGTGCTGCTAACTTAGTGGCTTTGATTCTTTCTCTTCTCTGCATTTTAACACTGTTGGCTTTGCTACGGTTTTCTTTTTAATTTTCCCAGTCTCTGTTATTTTTTTCTTGTTTTGGTTTGTAAAATCAGCATGACGTCTGGAGCACAACAGGCCTTGAGGAGAACAATTGAGATTTATTCAAACTCTACGCGGGTTGCACTTGCTTGTAACACATCAGCCAAGATTATTGAGCCTATTCAGAGTAGATGCGCCCTAGTTCGATTCTCTAGATTATCTGATCAGCAGATACTTGGCCGTCTCATGGTGGTGGTTCAAGCAGAGAATGTATGGATTTTACATGTTTTACATTCTATGAATTAGATCCTCCGTTTTGCCTTTGCTCAGAAATCAAATGAATTCTTATCTTTAATTAGCTACGCAATAGGATTAGCTGATTTTTTTTTACCCGGCATTTCTAATTGCTTGTGTTCTAAATCTTTCAAGGTTCCGTATGTACCTGAAGGCCTAGAGGCAATAATCTTCACAGCTGATGGTGACATGAGACAAGCCCTGAACAACTTGCAAGCCACATTCAGCGGGTTTCGATTTGTCAACCAAGAAAAAGTCTTCAAGGTTCGATACAAAACCTTAGTCCACATAGTTGATGAAACACTTCCGTTTCACATCATAAGTTATATAGGTTACTTGATTTATTTCCTCCTCTCTTTTTTTCTTCAGGTCTGTGACCAGCCTCACCCGCTTCATGTCAAGAACATAGTTCGCCATGTGCTGGAAAGTAAGTTTGATGATGCTTGTCACGGCATGAAGCAGCTCTACGATCTAGGATACTCTCCAACCGATATTATCACAACGCTTTTCCGGATTATAAAGAATTACGATATGGCTGAATATCTGAAACTTGAGTTCATGAAGGTATACATATGATTCCTCTTTGAATTTCAAAACAATCACAGTCTACATATTTCGTCCAACTCAAATTGTGTTCCTCAGGAAACTGGATTTGCACATATGAGAATCTGTGATGGAGTTGGATCATATCTTCAGCTATGTGGTCTTCTGGCTAAGTTAGCCATTGTTCGTGAAACAGCTAAAGCAGCCTAAGGCAGGTAACTTCCACACTTACCTATAGTGATGAACTTGTGGCTGGTTTGTATGTTTTTAAAACTGAGTTGGTTAACTCTTTGTTTGAACGTGGTCTATGGAATCGATTAATTGCGTTTGTTTTTAACAAATAGAGTTGATAATAAATCATTACACATTGACATTAAACAATCACCAAGATTTTGGAAAAGGAAACATGATACACACACACACTAAAAAGAAGAAGAAATCACTCCATAAGCTTTATTTATTTACCTTTTTGAATCTACTTGTGGAATTCGATAATATAGTATGAATAGGCAGGACACACGACTTCACAACTTAGCATCGTTGATCTTCAGCTCCATTGAATAATCATGTTAACGATGATCACTTTTCCTTTTTAAGGAAGTCTCTTCCAACAGTTTTTAATCTTACACATTCTTCGTCGTTCCAGTCATGTAATATACACTGCCATTTTATTTCGTAGTTATAAAATATGGTTAACCAATGAGATCATACATATACATGTATGTGTATATGAACTTACTTTGATGAAGATGGTATCTCCTTTTGGAATTTCTGTAAACAAATTCCTGAATCATGTTCCACTCCTATAGATGTATAACGGGTTTTAAGTAACTGATTATGAATATTGTAAGCTAAAGCTATCAGAACTAGCTAGCATTTCCAAATACTATATGTGTTACATCTACCACTTAGTATGGTACCTGGCTACAGAGAGGCATGGACTAAAGCCGAGGGTAGGTCGAAATTGATGCCTATGATACTTGGAAGTCACTAGACCTATAACGATTCCATTCCCTCTGCCAACATTAATCAAAATATTTACATCTTCGAATCCTCTGTGAACTCATTTAATAATTCATTGACGACATGTTATATGAATGTATAAAACATTGCAGTGTAAACCCTTGTTTAGTTAGAACTTAGAATAAATGGTTAATTAGCTGCCGTACCAGCTCATGCTTGTTTGTAAAATAATGAACTAGTACATACCAAGTCTTGAACTGGACATCGCTTATGTTTAACAAGAGGAGAGAAGCGAAAGAGTTTGATCCGTCTCCACAGTTTAAGAAAAACCTGCAAACCGGTTCAGTTGTGTATATACCTTCTCGGCCTTTCTGATTCGAACATTTTCTCCGGTTCCAACCAAACGGAATGACTGGCTATTTAAGCCAACATCCGGTCCAACAAAACCGGTGCCTCCGGGTTGGTGGGTTTGGTTGGGAGACTAACCGAAATATCAGAAGAAGAAGAGCCACACGCCTTCATCTACGGCTGTGATCGTTCTAATGACGCCAAGCTCCAAGGCGGCTATGAGAACCATGGTAAAGACAGAGTTTTCGTGGAGTGTCTCTGCTTGCAAGCTTACTTTATCTGCGTCATATTGTTGTTCGACTTTGATTAAACTTGGTTTAGGGGAAGTAGTTAAGGTATCTTGAAGTTGGTTTTCCATTAATGTAATAACAATGGTATAAGATGGTAAGAGAAAGTTGGATTCAACGTTTACATTTAAGCGTCATTTTACAGGAAGAAGCTTCAAAACCTAATTAGTGTCCGAAAGAAAGGGCCACAAGAAATTTTCAAAATTGTGACTGGTTTAATAAATCGACTATGTTTGTGGCAAATAAATATAAACCCATACATTTTTTTTCCCAACCACACAATAATCAAAAGTTATCCCTCAAATCAGCTGACCAATCTGGGGAACGAGAGTCTACAAAAATAAGATCATGCTGAAAAGATCGTGCTCTTCTTGCCAGAGTATCGGCTACTATATTCGCCGTATGTGGGATAAGTGTCAAAGAGAAACTCGGGAAGAACTCCTGAAGCAAGCGATAATCTTGTAGTTGTGTATGAAAGGCTGGCCAGTCATCCGATTGTTTTATGATGTTTGTTAGTTCCGCACAATCCGTCTGGAAAGTCTGACAATCTATTCCTCGGTTGTGCAGTTCAGTCATCGCCCATAGCAGAGTTTCCAACTCTGAATGCAGTGGTGACAAACTTCGACGATGACCTTTGCCCCCCCAGCAAGATTACTTTGTTTCCTGAATTCCGACAAACCCAGCCAAGTCCAGAGGTGTGATCAGATTGTTTCCAGGATCCATCTACTCAACAAG
This sequence comes from Anastatica hierochuntica, assembly GCA_900406275.1. Taxonomy (NCBI): domain Eukaryota; kingdom Viridiplantae; phylum Streptophyta; class Magnoliopsida; order Brassicales; family Brassicaceae; genus Anastatica; species Anastatica hierochuntica. The sequence goes on from OVAN01001445.1 coordinate 36,959, forward strand.
ATAAGCCGTCTGTAACTGTTGGTGCCACAAACGATTGGTTCTCGTCAAGAGGCAAAGGGATTTGCGCTTCATGCCAAGCTATGGAGTCCGTTTCTGCATTTCGGAGAATCTCATCCACATCCGTTTGGACCCCTTGAAAATATTTTTTATTCTGCGCTTTCCATATTAGCCACATAATCCATGGGAAGAGTACATAGCGATCCTTATCAGAACTCCTCATCGGGGTCCGCCAAAAAAGATAGTCCAAATTTGAGTAAATAGAGTCTGACGGGAATGCCTGCATTCGTTGTTGATTCTTGAAAGAATCCCAAATATTTATAACCGAGGTACACTCAAAGAAAACATGATTAATTGTTTCCTCTGCGGATCCACATCGTTGACATATGGTATCACACTGTATGCCTTTTATAAAGGAAAATTGCAAAAACTAGCAAAAAAAAGATTATTTAAGTGTATAATCATGCACAAAACCAACACTCTCTCTCCTAGGTTAAATTGACCAAAGTATCTTTCGATCAAGTTATGTGATTTTTTCAGGGGTAGAGTTTAGAAAGTGTAAAATAATGCGTAACTTTTTAAATAAGAAAAATGTTAAGTTCTTATTTAATTAATTATTCTCGTATGAATATTGCTCAAATTTACCCACTTATCAATCTAAATATATAGATGTATCATCGAATATTGACCGCCTTCCAAAGATTTACAAACTTTTCGAAAAATACACTTTCAAAGATTTTAAAACCTAGTGTTGTGTAATGAATATTTTAAATCATTTTGAAATATGGTGTAATTCATTCTTAAAGATCTTTAAACTATTTTTATTTTAAATCATTTGAGATTTTTTATGGTGAAATTTCATGAATAGATGAATGCATTCAAAATGTAAGATATATTATGTAAAGATTTAGAACTAGATGATCACCCACACTTTGTGTGGAGAAAAACTATGAAAAAATATATATTTATCTAATGTAGATTTTATGTATTTTAGTAATTATGAAATATATTTCTATGTACTAATCTTAAAATTTAAATCTTTTGATATTTTATTTAGATGATATAAATTATTTTATATATTATCAAAATTATCGAGCATATAGTAATCTTTGTTATCGTTTTTCATTTTAGGTGATAGATCATTTGTGTATTAGGTTTATAGGTAAAGATAAAAAAAAATATTAGTCTTTCATTGTGGTTGAGCTAATAAGTATTCTTTTCGAAAAAACATATTAATTGCTTTTCTAAATATAATTTAGAGTTTTTCATTTTGATGGCATTTGTTAATACACATTTTGGGGACCAGAAAACATTATTATATTTTGGTGGTTAAGTTAATAAATTATTTCATGTTAAAACGTAACTGTTGTTGTGAATATTTTATAATTTTTTTCACTGAAAATTAAGATTTCATTAAGGATAAAAACGTCAAATAAATTTTAATTAGTTAATTAAAATTTAACAAATCATAATATCTTTTCGTATATTTTAGTTGGATTCTAATTATATATTTTATTTTATTTGCAACAAAATCTCATATTCTTTTCATTTTTAACACTTAAAATATGTAAATATTGCTAAATTATAATTATAATTAATATTTTTATAAATTTTAAATTTATAACGAAATTAAAATTCTAATCATATATTGTATAATTAAATTATTAAACTAAAAGATAAATATAATTAAATAAGTAAATACATTAATTATTTAATAGATTATGCATATAAAATAGCACAAAATTTTTTGGTCAGAAAAACAAAACAAACTTATGTTTTCAAATAAACTTATTTAAAATTAAATATTATAAGAAAATATTTAAATTAGTATTAATACATTTTAGTTTACTCATATAAAAGTGAAAACATAGTATATTCTACAATATGAAACATGTGTATTTAAAAAATAAATTCATATAAAGTTTTTTAAAAATTTAAAATAAAATAAATTTATATATAGAATGATAGTCCGTTTTGCACAAATTTATCAAATGGCAAATAAATTAATATATCAATTTGATTATTTCGGTATTCAAACCCGATATGAACACCTGACATAAGTTATAAATAATTAACAACATGATCTATCGTAAAATGAATACAGAAAAATTAAAATAACACTATGTGATCGCGCGGATCAAACTCTAATTTAATGTTACAATTGGAAGAAGTTGACACATCAGCATAGTTCACTAACTACTTCTCAATTAATATATAGAGAATTTACACACATAAAAATAAATATTACTAAATATTTTATGTAGTCATCCAAAATATCATGTTTTTTATATATATTCAGATCTAAATAATAAATTTCAAGTTATTTGGATATTTTGAAATTTTACAATATCTAATATGTGCTTTTACTACTTTGTTTAATACTAAAAGAAATTCTGACTGGATGCAACTTTGTTTATAACTATAATTATGGAGCAAATCGGGTTAAATACGATACCCCACCTGTTATAGTTTCATCTAAATTATTAAATTGCAAACAATTTTTAAAAGCAATAGAGTGAGAATCTCTTGGATTCCTTGGATTTTATGGAAGAACCGCAATACTTTGATTTTTGAAGGTAAGCAGTTCAGTGTCCAAGAAAACCTTCAGAAGGTCCAGAGGAAGAATGGTTTGCAGCTCAGTCTTATGAACAACATATCTCTAGTTCTGATATAAACCCTCCCCAACGAGCTTCTGCTAGATGGGTTTCTCCTTTGGTCGGGTGGATAAAGTGTAACGTGGAATTGTCTTGGTCGAGGAAGAAGAAGTTGGGTGGAGCAGCCTAGATACTCCGAGACAGTAATGGACAAGTGATCTCCCACAACCGCCGTGCTTTCTCTGGAGTTGATAATGTGATTGAAGCCAAAGATAAAGGCTTGCTATGGTCTATTGAAAGTATGTGCATCCATAGATTGTCTAATGTGATTTTTGCTTCCGACGCACGAGAGCTGATAGGTTCGATAATTAGACCTCCGAACTGGCCTATGTTTAAAGGACATGGATCAGAACTATTGTTAGCCTTATCAGGTGTGGTTAATTGGAAACTTGAGCTGGAAAGTATGGAGATGAATCGTAGTGCATTTTTAATCGCTTGGGGTGTAACTATGGGGGATAGACGGCAATCGTATGTTGCTGTAGGTGCTCCAAGTTGACTACAAGTGGTGTTGGATCTGGAAAGGCAAGACACTACAGGAAAGCTGTGAATTTGTGACTACATTTTGTGACTATATATTTGGTCACAAATATTTGTGACTAATATGTGACTTCATTCATACTAATTAACGACTACCAGAAAAACGGACGCGAAATCGTCGCTAATGTACGACTACCACAAATGGTCACATATTAGTCACAAATAAGTAACCAAACTTAGACTACCTGATGACATTTTATATTTAGTCGCAAAGTAGTATAAATTTGCCATTACTTTGCCACGAATTATATGCGTCACTAGTTCGTTGCAAAGTAGTAACAAAAAGCTGGTACAAAACATTGAAAACGTGATGTTATAGTGATGCAATCCAGGATGCTCAAGAGGCTAAACTGGATCTAAGTGATAGTGAAGATGAGGAGAACATGGACAATGGGCTGGAAAAATCGACTAAAGAGTTAGAAGAAGGATCCGACCCCTTTATTCTATCTAATGGGCCAGTTACAAGATCTCAGACAAAGAGGCTTCAAGACCAAATTTCTTTACTGGTTTATTCTGAACCAAATCAGATTGAAGATCAAGAAGCAAACCAGGAGTTAACCAAGTTTTATAATCATGCCGGGTTTGGCTTGGTTTAATCGAAACATATAAGGTTTTTATTTGGGTTTTTTAGACTTAGGATTTTATTTTAATTTGGGTCTGAAATTAAGCCCAATTTTTAGATGGTTGACCGAAAATTCCTTTTCTCTTTGGGAGAGAATTTTCGACAACTTAGACTAGTTTTAGAGTTTTCTTTTTCCATTTAAGGCTTTATAGATTCATTGTTTAGGGACAGCCAATTTCATAGCTAATAAAGTTTTATAAAGTTTTTCTCTCTTTTGCTAAC